>OW026522.1:19004841-19289841 GCA_932274085.1 Protocalliphora azurea | reverse complement strand
TTTTCTGCATGTTTTTGCGGAACATCACGTAGCGTATTTTTCAGCTTTTCACTCATTTGCAAATCTGTAACTTTTTACACAAACGACGAATTAAAGAACTGTGTTCACCAAAAATGTAACCTGAAATGTCACCTTTCAAACACGTCTTCGCTTCAGACAATCGGATTAGTCTTGCCTGATATATGGGCATCAACAACATCTAGTGATAAAAAACCACAGATACTTTTTGTGATATGTGATATTATATTTTATATGTGATATTGTGATATGATCTTGTTTTACTTCTTTATGGATTTATTTGAAACAATGAAATTATGAACGTTAGAATTGTAATTAAACTGAAATAATTTGTGATCATATTTTTAAATTGTCATTAAAATTTTGACTTTTCGTTATTTAATATTTTTTAAATTTAAATTCCTATTTACCTTAATAAAGATCTAAAACAAATTTATTTAAATTTCTTTACTACCGTTTTATAATCCCATATACTGCACAATGGGTTAAACTTTATTTACCACATGCATTTCCCCCTTAATTGATTTTAATTATTCAACATTTCCATATGGCAATTGCACAAGTAAATGTGTGTATTTCAACGTCAGCATTGTTGTTATTGTTATTATTTTATTGTGCTTTTTTGTAGTGTCGAAATACATTAAATTGTACAATAAATAAAATAATTTACCAACACTTTTATTTGTTTGCTATTGTCGTTGTTAATTTATACAAATAAAACATTGTCCTTTTTTCTGCGTTGTTATAACCCAGCTGACCACAAACTTCGATAATGATATCGCCTTCGAACATTTTACGAACACTTCTCTGACAAAACAATCGAGAACGACTATTGTTGGCGATCCGAATATGAGGTTCTTCAACTTACCCGTCGCTCACTTTGTGGCTGCAAATCTTTCGTTCTCGAATGTTTGGTTATCGTATTAATATGAATAGCGAAACGTAAGAATATTCGTTAGTGATTTGATTTCGATATCGAAAAATGTTGATATTGCTAACGACTTGTGATCATTATAATTTGCAATAGTTAGAAATGGATAGTTTTCTATTTTGTTTGTTTCAATTCCATTTTGTTCCAAATTTAAAATTAAAAACTGATTTAATTTTTAAAGTTATATATTATTTCAGACCTTACACAATATATAAAATAATACAAAATAATAAATTATATTTCAAAAATAGTATTCAGTAGTGGTAAATAATTAGAACATTTTGTCCAACTTTTAATTGCAATCAGAGGAGTCATCAATGTTTTTTCTTTTAATAATATTAATTTTTCTGCTGCTCAAATCTACATATTTTATAACAAAATTTTTCGAATTAATCTGCAAGAAAATAAATTAGATATTTAGATAAATATTCTATATTGCAAATATCTGTAGACAAGTGCCAACATTACTTACCACTTTTTCTAAAACTTTTTTATTTTATTTTTTATTAAAAATTGCAAAAAATTCAACTAACATCATGAATTTTAATGCACAGTATTTTACTACCAAACACAATGAATTATGGACTCAAGAATGACACTCGATTCTCTCTGTTTAAGTATTTTGTATGCACAGACAAGAAAATGCCTTTGTTGTTTAAGTTTATTTAAGTAATAAATCCTCGAAAAATTTAAAAGAATAGATAATTTCTCAAAGAATTTAGTTTCAAGATTTTATTCAGAAAAGTTGTATATTGCGATATCGTCATTTTTAAAATTCTCATATATATCACGAATATTTATTACCGAGAAATTATTGAGAAAAGTTCGATTCTACGAATTTATATTGCGTATAATTATCGATATTTTCACGGACATTTAGGGCATGTTCTAGGATGTCGAACGAAAATTTCATTCGACAAATTATATGGAAAACAAAATTTTAAATTTATTTTTTGTTTTCCATATAAATTGTCGAAACGAATTTTTCATTTCACTTTGTGTTACGAAAATTCTTCATTTTTGGTGAACATTAGCTAATATCGAAACTCAGGTCAGGCGGGTTGTAGGACAGGCCGTTAGTTTCGAAAATGCTTCGTTTTTGCGAACATTTGCTAATATCAAAACTCAGGTCAGGCGGGTTGTAGGACAGGCCGTTATTTTCGAAAATTCTTCGTTTTTAGCAAACATTCGCTAATATTGAAACTCAGGCCAGGTGGGACGCGAGAGGAAAGAATAAACACTCATACATACATAAACAACAAATTTGTTGTTGGAAAGTAATTTAAGCATTTACATTTAATCGGACTATAAATAAAATTTTATTATTATTCCCTTTTAACAATGCACGTCGTCACCTACTTATCAACAAATGCCGTATAAAAAGTGAGAACCAGGGCAAGCAAAAATATGAAAATCATATTTTTTATTCGGCTTCAATTGAATATAATTGTTAGTTATTTATCCTTTTCAGAAAATTTTTAAAATTTCAGTATCGATTTGTTATAGCATAGTTTTGCATATTTTTGACTTAGCTGCATATTTTGACATATTCTTATAGAAAATCTTTATTTTGTAGCATATTTTAGCAATTTAAATGATATGTTTTTGCATATTTTATACTTGAGAACATAGTTTTACATATTTTACCCTTAAGAGAAAAATTTTGCATACTTTTGCTGCAACATACGTTTTTCAAATCCGATCAGATATAATTTTTACTCTATAAATTATTAGAAATTTTGTAATTTCCTGACAATGAACAGTGGGGCAGAATTGAAAATTTTTCGAAATAAATATGTTACTTCTACATAGAAAAAATTATTCGACACAATTTTTCAAATAAGTTTTTAATTAATTTATCATACAAATTTAATAAAAATATTAATTAATATAATCAATATTCAAAATGTGTATAACTTTTGACAGTTTTAAAAAAACCAAACGAAATATTTTGAGGATGAATTTCTTATGCAGAAATATGATATAATTTTATTCCAAATATCTGCAATTAAAAAAAATTTCTGGTTATAAGGTTTGTAAGATTTTTTTTACGGTGTTTTAAATAATGACTGTTTAAGGGTCATTTCAGAATCATGTTTTCTCCGATTTTGGAACGGTTTGTTAAAGTATAAATTTTTATACGAATTTTCTATGGAATAACTATAAATATCACTACATTACATTACATATATAGTTGATAGTTATTTGACATTATTGTAAAATATTATTTAAACAGTATTTGTAATTTTGCAATAATTTATGCAAAATTTAATATTTTTATTGGGTGCTATTTTTTTAATTATATCATGAAATATTTTAGTCAATTTGAAGCAAAATTTCAATAATAAACATAATTTTTGTGTTCATAAAAATTAATTGAAATTTGTTAAAAAAATAATTATTTGCTGTTAAATTATATTTGATGATAGGAAAGAAATCAAATAAAAATTTTATTCAAATTCATTTCAATTATTTTCTGTGTAATCGGCTGGTTGAATCTATAAAAAGTTTCACATAAGTGCTGCAGAGAAGTGTACAGTTTTAGTTTTGGAAGGGGAAACCCATAGTACGCATAGGAGCGGAGCTAAGAGAGTTTAAAGTAGGGTACCTCTGACATAGAAAATTTTCAACCGCTCGCCAAATTTTTGCTTCTTTCAATATTCGAATCGTCAATTTTGCATGACCTTAGTGCAGCTTTTAATACAATATTTCCGACCGATTTAGCTATTTTTTTTTTTTTTTTTTTTTTTTTTTTGTAATTAGATAAAAATGAAATTATCTATCGAATATAGAACATTTTAAAATTGCAAAAGTTAGGATTTTTCCTGTTTTTTTTTTTCGAAAAAGTGTCTACACTTTTTTCATCTAAAATGAAATTCTCCTTATAAATTTAAAATGATTTTATGCTTTTCTGTAAGGTATCTTCATGGAGGTGAAGGTGAACAGGACTAAGTACAGATCGTGCCGAATTGGACATATTTTTCATCGAAATTTTGACTTCAATCTATATGTTATAAAATCCCAAAGCCGGTAAATACCTCAGCAAAAACTTTTTGGGTTTCGGTAATGACAACTACTTATTAAAGTAGTTTCTTGGTAATGAGGCGTCCTTATTATTTGCCTACTCTGTATTACATTAATAAGTACTCAATAGTATAATAGCGCAGTAATACTGCAATCACGAGGACGAGTTGGCTAGAGCGATGGTTCCACCCCATTCTGAAGCTGTTAGTTTTTTATAACAAAATGTCTAAAAAGATATTTTAAACTAAAAAGGGTTTTTGTCGCTTAGCGTGCTATGTGCGAGATGGTGTACTGAGTAAGACGTTAGTCATTAAAAACGAATGGTTAGTTTGTATCCAAGTTCGAGTCTCACTGATGGCAACATTTTTTTGTTTTTTTTTTTTATTTTTGTTTTTGTTTAGGTACATATTTTTGAGTATCCCTAGAGTCAAAAATAACTATATGAATTTGTGGACAACTCGAACAAAAATAACTAGTTATTCAGGCAAAAAATAAGTAGTTTATTTTTGTTTCCAATTATACCTGCTAGCTTACCAGGAAAGCAAAGTTTTTGCTGGGACGCTCCTCTAATCAGAAGTTACAGATTTATTTCCAAAAATTTGTTGAATATTTTTAAGGGCAAAAAAATTTAATTATTTTTAGAATGAGTAGTAGATAATTTAAAATTTAGCCAGGAAAAATAATATTTTAAAAGCATATTTTTATCTTTTTTATCTAATCTTAAGGATATATTTTCCGATTTTAAGAGCATTTTGTACTTTTAGAGCATATTTTTGGTTGCCCCGGTGAGAACGAATGAATGAACGCAACAGAAAAAAAAAAGGAAACATCATCCTTGGAAAATTGGGTAATTGTGTATTTCCGTACAAATTAATGTTTGTCAAGATAGAAAAGCATACCAGCAATATAATACAACAACAAAAAAAGGAGCAAAAATTAAAGGAACATTTTTTTAATACTTAAATATAATCTAAAGGGGAATTGTAGCCAAAAAACCGCCAACAACAAACAACCACTCAACCAACTTAACAAACCACTTAACTAAGAAGGAAAAAGAGGACATATTGATTAAATGTTCATGTTATCAAGGAATTGTAAAAGAAAAAAAAAAGATGGAAAATCATGACAATTTTAATGGCATTAAAATAAATTGCCACTTAATCGGGTTAAAAATTAATGTTTTATTCCACTTTTTCCTTTTTTATGCCATTATCCTTCAATATTTTTGTTTGGTAGTGTGAGTAAGTATGCGATTATATGTTATTTTTATATTTAATGTGATATTGATAAATATACTTAAGATTAAATTAAGTTCAAATTGATTGTTGTAATATTTACAAACAAACAAATTTATACAAATAAAAGAAAAACCAACAGAAAAATATAACTGATTACCCAAAAAACAAAAGAAAATTAGGGAAGATTTCCTATATATTTATATAATACTATAGTTTCACTTTATTTTCAACTTAAATAACTAAAATTAGTTTTATTAACATAAAGGCAATTTTTGATAAAAAAAAAAAAAAATACTTTTGCATTAAATAATTAAATAAATTCCACTTTAATTTTATTACAACTCGCTTTTCTACCGCTTGACTATGGGTTAATTTCATTCTGTTTAATTAATTGTATGGTATTAAATTGGCCTACTTTTTGGCGTTCATAAAACCTTTATAAATATTAAGCTTAAGTAAAGTTTTTGTTAAGCTTTTTTTTTAAAGCTAAAGTATGATTACTAGTGTGTTAATTTAATCGAATGACTTAAAACAAAGCGAATAAACTTAATAGAAAATAATAAACTATAAACATAAAATAAATTTTTGTATGGGATTAAGTCATGAGTTTTATTTAAAACAATTGAAGAATTATAATAAAATATTCATTATTTGAAAGCTAGACTTTCCTTTATTCTACCTTGTAAGTAGGAAAAATAAAATAACAATAACTGTCCATGCATCTGTATGTTGAAATTAGTTGGGCAAAATCAAAATAAAGAAGTAAGAGCGCTATATGAATTTTGGACTGATTCCCGAAAGTGAACTTTTTATGGAAGCTATGGTCAATTACGGACTTATAATAAAATTTGTTATACAGATTTATATTCATATAAAACTTTTTTGTGCCAATTTCGTTATAGTGCTATACTCAAGCCATTTGTCATGATTAAACCCTTATTCCAGGAGGTCATTTGTATAGGGGCTAAATGAAATAATAAGCCAATCATAGTCAATTTCAATAGGCTTTGTCCCTGTACCAAAATAATTATTTGTGCCAAATTTCATTGAATTAGTTTTAAAATTCATAGAAACTATTTATAAATATAAATAAAAAAATCTTATAAAAGCGAAAAAGACCATCCTGTCAATTTTTAACAGTGTTGCGAGTTTAACCTCTTTAAGGCTAAATCTAGCCTTTTTATTTTGCCTATAGAGTCAAAATTTAGTTTTTTTTTTTTTCTTATTATTTTAAAATTGCCTTAAAAAGGTTAAAATTTTAGTACTTCAACAGGGTTCAACAAGGTTTACATAAACAGCCAGCCAGATGGACGGACGGACGGATGTACATCGTTGAATCCATTCAAAAAGTGATTCTGTTTAAAACAGTGAGGATTTGACTATTTTTCTTTTAAGTTAAAGATATCCGTACAAACATATTATACCCCAACTACCTGAGGTGGTTAAAGTTTATCGACTTGTTTGAAGATAAGAAATATTGCAAATGTACCCCCAAAATTAAAGATCAGTGTTGCCAAGAGGTGAGAAAAAAAAACTAAATTGTACTTTAAAAAAGACTAAATGTCACAAAAAATAAGGCCAGAAAATGCTAATATTTTTTATTTATTTGTTTTTTGTTATCATTAGTTCTGATATATATATATATATATATATATATATATATATATATATATATATATATATATATATTATAACAAATTTATAAATAAAACACCGCTGTTAACAAAATTATCTAAATTATTTGAAAAGTCGACCAAAAAATTCCCACACAAATTTAGATTATATTTCATATGAAAAATGATCCAATATTTTTTAGCGATTTGTCATTTTTTAACTATTATTCCTTTTTGATTAATAATTTCGAAATTTCTGAATGATTTTTCGCTTTTATAAGATTTTTTAAATTATATTTATAAATAGCTTCTATGATTAATGAAGCTTATTAGGAAATAATTAATAATTAGGAAATAAATAATAATTGATTAAGTAAATCCATATGTAGTGAATCAAGTTATATTTGATTTTATATTTGATGTGAAGAATGAAGCGCTGCAGGTGAAAATTTTATAAAATATAAATTATTTCGATTTTTTTTTTTTTTTGTGGGAATTAATACACAAAAATTCTTAAATGAATGATTCTGCAAATACAAAATTATTAAAAGCAAATAAGAAATTATTTTCTTCTCTGTTGAAATACTAGAATTTTAAGCTTTTTAAGGCAATTTTAAGAATAAGAAAAAAGCTAAATTTTGAGGCTAAAAGCAAAATAAAAGATTTAGCCTTAAAGAGGCTAAACTGGCAACACTGTTAAAAATTGACAGAGTGGTCTTATTCTCCATGTTCATTAAACCAATTTTAACAAAAAATTGTAGGAACAGTCCACTGACTTGCTTGAGTATATACTCGAAGTTTTTCAGTTTGCTATGGAAATATTACCTTATTTGAAAATTTAACATTTGCGAAAACCCTAATATGGACTACAAAGAGGCTTTACGACAATTTGTATAATAAAAGCTAAGTACATACTTACATCTTGAAATACTATGAAATTAGATACTATACAACATTAACTATAAAATGCGCCATAACCATATAAACCATATTAACCATATTTTGTTTTAACAATTTTACACAACACCCTTCCTCATTTCGCCTTTAAACCCACTTCCGAACCCATTGCCTTTTCCAATTCTTCTTCTTATTTTCCCCCCCTCCTCTTCTAAAAAGGCTAACGAAGCTGCTCCATATCATTAAACCAAAAAATTTTATTCTCTTTGTTTATTATATTTTTATTAAAAATAAATTTATTGTTTTCGACAGTTTGATGAAATAATTTTTGAAGACAAATAATATTTGAAATGTGACCGATGATTATATTTAATGCCTATTTGACTATATTTAATATCTGTTTGAATAAACAAAAATGGGAAAATAAATATGCATAATGTGACCCAAAAATAAACTATGTATTACTTTGAAAAAATTGTACGTTCAGGCAAACAAATATAATTAAAAAATTTCTTATATCATAAAATAGTTTAGTGGTGTTTAACATTAGCATAACTGGTGGCATGATCATGACCGTTATAACTATGGTCATGATCATGACTAAGCTTGGCGAGGACTACAGGATGTGCGACATTACCAATTTTCTTGACCAAAGCATTAAAACCATTATGATTATCGGCTGAATATTCAACGAAGCGAGTAGTGCTATTGGGTTCTATTAAGGAATAAATAGCTATGAAAGAATTTTAAAAACACATTTAATACATTTTTTCTAACCTTTAGATTCAAATAAAAACTTAATCTTTACAGGTCCCTGGTCACCATGTTCCCATAGAATTTAAATTTCACCCATTTTCAAATCTTTGATACCATAGTCAAAGTGATATTTAGCATTATTGACTTCATCTTCATGTTTATGGTGATCACTGCGATCAGAGGGTTCATTAGATACTATTTCATAGTCAATATTTTCAAAGCTATGAAATGAAGACTTCTTGGCCTCCCAGCTGTAATGTGCTGTGACTTCATGTTTTGTTACCACAACATACTTAGCTTTATGATCTTCATCATGATAATAATAAGTAGCTGCTAAAGCAAAAACACAAATGGTAAAAAAGGTAGCAGTAGTTAACAAGCTAATTTTTTTTATACTTTATACATGTTTTTTTTTTTAATTCCATGTTTAATTTAGTCTGATCAAATGATGTGTATTATAATCTTGCTGAGTTATTTTGTGTATATAGAGTAAAATATAACTAATATATGTCTGTACTTAAAATAAACCAAATTTAAACAACAAGCTATAAACATTTTTATTATACTAAATGTTGTTTAATTTAATAGAATGGTTTAAATTTTACTAGATAAATTTTATTTTATTAATAAGTTTAATACCCTTCAGTTGTTCAGTTATTTCTGTCATAGCCAAAAGAATGCACATGCATTTGTTATTTTTATAATAGTTTGAAAATACTAAGAGATTAAGAGTTTTGATAATATTAAATAAATTTTTAAAATAAACTTTAAACTTTTTTTAACTTTATAGTGAAACTGATTAAGTGTAAATGCACTCACGCTACTTATATACATATCGGTTTTTGAATTTGTTTAAATTGTTAAAAGTGAAAACTTGCGACAATTCTCTATTAATGTATTCTAGCTGGAATGCTTGCAGAAATTTTGTTTTTTGTTAGAATTATTACTGCACACTGCTACAAAATTTTGCTTTTTATTTCCACTCAAGAAATGATCTAATGTGGGCTATAGACCTTCTTGTACACATTGCATAACACATTTTAAAAAATTTCGAAATATTGCGAAGCCCCGATCTCAGGGTAGTTATATGTATGTCTATACATATATATATATATATATATATATATATATATAAATTAAGGTAGTATCATCAAAATGATGACCTAATTAAGATCTTAATTCAACATAGATAAGTGAGATATTCGTAAGCAGTTAACAAAAATCATAATTTGGTTTCTGTAAGCATAAGAATATGTTAATTACATAGATTTCTACAATAGATATCAATGTGCATCATTTAGAGAATGTACATCGAAAACGATTCCTGTTTTATCTGGTGTTTCGCAAGGTAGTCATCTCGGCCCCTTATTATTCCTAATATTTATAAATGGTTTACCAACGTGCATTAAGAATTCTAAAATATTAATATATGCTGATGATGTAAAGCTGCTCCATTAACTATTCCCATCAATGTTCCTTACACCAATCAGATCTTGCCAATCTTTATGATTGGTGTATGATGAATCTAATGGATTTGAATTTAAAACAGTGTAAACACATGATGTTCTACAAAAGAAGTCCAGTACTCTATAGATACACAATAAATGAATATCAACTTGATCTAGTCGAAGAATTTCTTGATCTGGGTGTCTTTCTTGATTGTAAACTATCCTTTAATTCCCACGTTTCGCAAATTATTAATAAAGCAAAAGCAGTTCTAGATTTCCTCAAGCGCTGGGGAAGAGATTTTAATGATCCTTACGTTTCCAAGCAATTATTCACATCTTTCGTATGGCCAATCCTTGGGAACCTCAATATGTATTTGATATAAAGAAAATTGAATCGGTTCAGAAACAATTTCTCTTTTTTTGCCTTCGTAATTTTCCATGGAATTCTAGTATTAATTTACCATCATATGAAATTCGACTACAGCTTATTGATCTCAATACTCTTGAAAGTAGGAGAAAATATATGATTATTTCATTCGTAATTAATTTAGTGAACGGTTCAATTAACTCCGAGTTCCTACTTCGTAAGATCGAATTTGTAATCCCAAATCGTCGACTAGAAATTATATTCCTTTAAAAAAATATTTTCAATCGTATATGCAATCAATTTTACAGTTTTTAACCATATATTGACTTCTTAGTAAATCCAATCTGCATTAATAGGAGTATTTTTAACTTAGTTAAATAATAATACTTTATTATTGAATGATTATGAAAAACATTTTATTATAAATAGCTTTAAGAATAATATGTATGCTAGCCTGTAAGAAATTGTAATTTCATTGGGTATTAAATAAATAAATAAATAAATACATAACCTAGAAAAATAATTTTGCCTTTTTAGGTAACAATAAAAATTTATTATAATGGACAAATATGAAATAAAATGGACATATGTATTACGCGCTTGTACTGATATTTGTAGCGCATAGAAAAATTTAATAAATAATACCAATCGACTCAGAATCATTTTTTCATTTTCTCCTGTTCGTCTGGGTAACTGGCTGGACGGCTGGCTGGCTGTCCATTTAAACCTTTTACACAAAGAACAGAATAGAGTTTAAACACTTAAAAATGCCTTAAAAATAAGAATATTTTAATGAAATTCTGTATAAAGAAATTTTATAGAATGGTGTAAGGTATCACATAGTCGGTCTTGATCGACTATATTTTTCTTTATCGTTTGTATATAACTCACAAGTAAAGTATTCTACGTGTTTTTATGTTATTACAAAATTTATAGACAATAACATTTCCTACAAATTTTTCCAAGTACATTTTCATTTACCTTTATTGGTTTAAGAGTTATATCGCATTTTATGTTTTATTTAATACTTGATATCTGAAACCATATATGATAAAAAATTTGACAAGTATATTTCAATATATGACAATATAGTACATATATTTTACCATATATATATATCCATATATTTCAAACTATTCCACACACTTTCATATATAAACTCAGATATAACAATATATCGTCATACAAGGATCATATATAAAAATATGTGACCATTTTCTGCTGGGAAAGTATCTTTTATAGTTTTTACTTGTTTTTTACTTTTTGAGGAAAAAATAAAAAAGTATAATGTTTACTATAGACATTTAACATGCGCGTGTCATTGGAAATCTACTACTGACACTGGTACTATTGAGTAGGTAGTTCTTTTGGGACCATATGTATACATTGTCACCAGAGATTCACTAGAGCATTTTAGTAATTCTAGTATCCACTTTTGGTACTTTTATGTGTAAATGTCAGCAGTAAATCTGCACTGGCCCACTGTTGACACAGGCGCAAGTACTAGTAATTTATTATACCCCCGACAATGCTTTTTGCTGCCGCCGAACTCGTCATAATTTTTAATAAACAAAAGAAATACAAAATTTGAAAAATTGGATTTTGTATGTACTTTTTAAATTTACAATTAATTTATAATTAAATAAGTCTTATAGCACAATTTAAAAAATACTAGATTGATAAAAATCTGCCGAGAAATAATAGTAGCGCTTTGGCGCCAAATTAGTACTCTTATTTGTTGTGAATACATTTTTTTCTCATCAAAGCAAATAAAAAATGTAAACACTTTGTTGACAATGTCGCCAAGAAGTCACCAACATAATCGACAAAACTGGTGACTTGGAGACACTTGCCCCCAGGTTTATATATATATTTTAGTATAACAAAATATATATATTTTTTATTTCTTCAGGAAACTAAAGCCAACACTTTGAAATTTGGTTGCGAAAAAAATTATTTTTTTCTGAACTTTAGTTTAGCTAAAAAAAATGTGATTCCTTATTCAAGTGGCAGGCAGTGTATAAAATGTTAATCTATTGAATTGTAAACAATAACTGTAACTGTAATAACTGTAAAAATAAATAAAAGTGAAATAAACTGAACTAGAACTGAGAAAAATCTGAGCTAAATCTGAACTAGAACTGAAATAAAACTGAACTAGAACTGAAAAAGAATTAAACTAGAACTGAACTGGAACTTTAGTAGAACTAAACTTAAATTGAACAAGAACTCAAATAAAATTGTAACGAAACTGAACTAAAATTAATTCCGAACTGAACTAGAATTGAAAAAAAACAGCATAGAAGTAGAACTGAAGTAGAAACAAAGAAACTAAAAATGAACTAAAACTGAACCAGATCTAAACTTGAACTGAGCTATAACTAAACTATAAATAAACTATAATTAAAATAGAGCTGAATTAGAATGGGACTACTAGAACTGAATCTGAACTAGAATTGAACTAAAACTAGAACTGAAATAAAACTAAACCGAAACTGAACTAAAACTGAAATAGAATTAAAACGTAACTGAATGGGAACTTTAGTAGAACTAAACTTAAATTGAACAAGAACTCAAATAAAATTGTTATGAAACTGAACTAAAACTAATTCTGAACTGAAGTAGAATTGAAATAGAACAGCATAGAAGTAGAACTGAAGTAGAAACTAAGAAACTAAAACCGAAGAATATACGAGGGCGAATCAATAAGTCAGTGACTTTTCGAACTTTCCTCTTAGTTATATGAAATGCAACACTATTTCCATCAAGTATGACCTGTTAATAGACTACTGTCAAATTTTGAGCAATTGTCGTCATTTACTTTGCGTAAAAAATAGGATTTTTCGAGGTCTTGAAATAGGCATTTTCAGGGTTAATATTTGATATTAAAAAAAAATTAAAACATTATCACTTATTTTAAAAAATAAAAGCCAAAGCTTGAATAATAACCTCTTTAAAAAATGTTTTTATATCTGTTATATGTAGAAGTTTGTTATCTAAGTAGTTAAAGTTACACTTAAACAATAAAAAAGTTATTAGTTTTTTTTTAATTTCGTGTTTAACACAGTTATTAAAAAACAATATTAAAATTTTAGTCCAGGTCCATTATTTTGTTGTATAATTATTTTAATTGTACAAACAATACGATCTTCGTTTTATTGTAAAATAAATAACTTAGTGATATTTAACATTGACATAACTGTTAGCATGGCCTTGATCTTCATGGCCATGATCCTCATAACCTTGAATGCCTGATTCCCATTTAGTTTGATGAATAGGTTTGTTTTGTACAGCAGTATGTTCAGCATGACCAATTTTCTTGACCACAGCATTGAAACCATTATGATCATCAGCTGAATATTCAACAAGACGAGTTGTGCCATCGGCTTCTATGAAAGAATAAGTGCCTAAGGAAGGGAATCAAAAACAACTGTAATAAAATTTTGTTTAAAATTTAGTTTCAAATGAAAACTTACCCCTAACATGATCACCATCTCTATGTTCCCATTGATTTTTAATATCGCCTGTTTTCAAATCCTTGACACCATAATCAAATTCATATTTAGCATCTTTGTCATCGTCAACATGACCATCTTTGTGATTAGAGTATTTGCTAGTTAAGCTATCGTAGCTAACATGATCATGAGAAGCAGAATCCTTGCTCTCCCAACCATGTTGTGGACTAGCTTCATATTTTCTTACAACAATATATTTTGTTTCATGGCCTTCGTCGTGATGATAAGAAGGAGCTGCTAAAGCTAAACCAAAAATAGTTAAAAAGGAAGCAATAACTAAAAACTTCATTTCAATTTTAGAGCGAGATTTCTATTAAAGTGATTGATTAAGATGTCGCTTTGTTTGCGTTGTGTTGCTTAAAAGAACTGTCATATTTTAGTTAAATTTTTGTGTATATTTATACCAAACTATTTTGTTATATTAATTTACCCGCTTAAATTTAATTAAAAATACATATTTCGTTTTTGGATTAGCTGTAAAGATTTTTTATTATTTAATTTAAATGTTTTTTTTTTATTTCATAAAAGTTGTGTTGCTAGTTTTTTTAAATTTATTTTAATAATTAGGTAACACTCTTGACCTCGCTATTTGGTTTTGTCATAGTCATAAGAATGCTTATGTCTTTAAATGCATTAGATTTTTAATAGTGTGTTATATAATTTACCAAAAATCTTTTTAAAATATTTGTATAGATAGTTTGCTTGAATAAACTTTAACATTTTAAACTTTATAAGGAAATTATTTCGAAATAATATACAGGAATAATGACACTTTCTAGATATTTGTCTTACAATTAGTTGAAACTCATAAAAACTTATCTGCATAACTGAATTTTTGTTAAATCAAATTTTGAAATGAAAAGTATTTTACTTTATTTCGCAAAATGGAGACCACTAGCACTTAAATGGTAAATAACTTCACATTGACGTTACTAATCAGTGAAGAGGTATTAGAAGAGGATACTATTTTTTACAAAAAAAAATAGTATCATCTAGTGTATTCAAAAATCCGACATTTTCAGAAAACCGGTTTTCAAGTTACTCGAAAAAAAGCATTTTATAAAAAAACCGTAGTCGAATATAGATTTACTTAAAAAAACCGATTAATCGATTTTTATTAAAAATTATTATTACTTTTATTATAGAAACTACACTTACAATCAGTGTTGCCAGGAAATGAGAAAAAAAAGCTAAATGTCCAAAAAAATAAGGCCAGAAAAAAGTCATTCTTTTTAAATTTAGAAACTTATTTCTTTTTTTCTTCGTTCTCATTATTTTTAGATATTTTTCTAAAGAAATTGTAATAAATTTATAAATAATACCCAGCAGGATGACTCAATGAAAAATCGTCCCAGAAATTCCCATATAAATTTCGGTTATATTTCATATGAAAAATTACCCAAAGTTTTGAAGTAGTTTTGCATTATTTTTGAATAATAATTCCTTTTTTATTAAGCATTTTCAAATTCTTGCGTAATTTTTCGCATTAATAAATTTTTTTTTTAATTATTTTCATGAAAAATTTCTATGGTTGATGTATATTAAAAAGTAATTACAATAATCGAATTAGTAATACCACAAAATGAGTTAAGGTACTTTTAATTTAAAGAATAAAGTGCTGTAGTAATTTTTTATTAAATATAAATAATCTTAATTTTTTATGTGAATAAATACACACAAATGCTTAAACGGGTGATTCTGCAAAAATAAAATTAGTAATGAAAAATAATAAATTATTTACTTCGTTGTTGAAATGCTAACATTTTGGCCTTTTTAAGGCAAATTTAAGAATAAACAAGGCTAAAACAAGCCTGAAACTAAAGCGAAAATTTTGAGATAAAAAGCAAAATAAAAAGGATTGATTTAGCCCTATAAAGGCTAACCTGGCAACACTGGTTATAGTACATGTCATTTGTAATGACAAGTAATATAAAAATAAAAAGACATATCGTTCTTGTGAAGCTAAAAGATAATGCTAAAATGTTGTATTTTTTGAACTGAGTTCTGATAATGCTTCTTCCGATCCAACTCTACCTATGTACCTATTTATTGAAGTTCACCTTATTCAAGTGACAAACGATAAAACCTAAATTGACTTCTTAAATAGATTTTGTTAATAAAAAATAAGATTAAATCTATTAAAAATATACAAATCTCAGTTCTCAGTCTGACTGTGTTACTCAAATTAGAAATTAAAAAAAAAACTAGACTTAAGGCTTTATTAATTCAAAGTGAAAATGAAAAATATTCTAAAATAATTAGGAACCTGATTCAGTACAACAAGAGATTTGTTTAAAAATAATATTTGTAAGAAAACTACTCAAAAATTTTAATTTTTATATAAATTGAATTTTTTAAACAATTTGATACTTTTAATGCATCAGGTTATAAATAAGATTCAATTAGCAAATATAAAAAAATGGAAAGTATATGTTAATTTATTAAAACAATAATAAAAGGAGGAACATTTCATAAAAAAGCGATTAACCTACAGAAAAAACCGGCATGTCGAATTATTCGAAAATAAAAATAATTTGAAACCGGTCGATTTTCTTTAACCAGTTTCGGTTTTTGAATACATTAGTATAATCTCTATCACTCATCTCTCTTTAAAATATAAATATATATATATATATATATATGGAGAGAAAGAGAGATATTGGATCTACATCGTATGCCTTGTCCACATTTCACGCCCTCTCTTTTTATTTTGAAAATAAGATCCAATGCATCCGTAAATTAAAATATTTAATTTTTTTATTTTCCGATATATATATATATATATATATACATAGATCTCGAATGGATCCAAGATACCTACTTTGACAAAAAACAATTTTTTGTGTATCTTTGCACTTTGCTAATGAAGCTAATTACATGAAATACTGGAAAATATTATAAGACATATTCATCGGATGCTCTGCCCACATTTCACAACCTCTTTTTTAAAATTTTCGAAGGACTGAATCGAGTTTCGCTAAATTTTCACACTAAAATATGTTATTTTATTTTTCGATCGGAGCAGGGGGAGTGGTATCCCTTAATGGCATACCTTACGAACTAGTATAGTGGGAGCCCTCAAATTTTGTGGGACTTCTTTCAGATTCTACTGCATTAATAAAATTAAAATATTACGATAGGTCGCTGAGGACGGATAGCTCTATACAATGAAAATACTAATTTTTGCATATCGAGAGGAGTAATTCTGTAAAAATCTAAAAAATCTGTGGAAGTAATTATTATATCAAGTTTGAATAGGTAATAGGTATTAGTCCTCATAGAAAGTAAATAATTTTTATCGCATCAAAAGGTGTAGCGAAGCGCATCGAGAAAAGCTAGTCTATATATATACATATAAAATAGTATGTTTAATATATAATGTAGCTGCAAGAAAGTGCAAGACTGGATGTAGGAATGCTTTTAATAAAAAAAGTATATAAAATAAAAAAATAACCATAATACCAATTAGTTTATGTGTTTAGATTGCGGCTAATGTAAATATTCTAACGAAAATCCTCATGTAGAATTTATAATGGCAAAGACAAATTTCGTTTAAAATAAAATATTTGACTTTATTTTGTGAAAATTATATGAAGACCTTTTATTTACCAGTACACTTTTGTTTATAATTTAGGAACAAAGTACGAAAATATTTTGAAGATTTACAGACATATGGAAGACATTATAGCGGATAATACATAGATCCTTTTTATGTTATTTGATAAACATATTATATTTTAATTATGTCCATCCTGACGTCCGTCATAATATTATATCTTTGACCTCTATACGAGTCTCATTGGCATTGTCCGCACTGGTTGAAGTTTTACGTCACTATGTTATGGACATAGTGATACAATATCATAATCCATATATTTTTAAATTCAAAAGCCTTAAATGAATTTTGCATATTATATAATTTTTGCTGTAATTTTACAGGGCAAAATATGGAAATATGTAACGATTATTGTATTGTTGACGATAACTAATTTTGTGAAAAATTACGTAAAAAAATTCGCGGACAAAAATTTTAACCAGTTCAAAAATTATTGATTTTTTATCACTAGTACCCCCAAAAAACTACACTGTGCGACATATCGTTATTTCTACCTATAAGGACACGGAACTATATACTTTATATGTTTATGGTGGAACCTTTTCTCCTATTGTAAGCACCTGTTAATGAACAAAATTAATTAAAATATAAACTCAGGTATTTACAAACAACTTCTAGAATTTTAAAGAAAAACATTATAAACAATATTAAATGTTCATTATTTGAATGCATACTCCTTGTTTCTATTGCTTTCTTGTATCTTTAAACATTGCATTGCATTACAATTCTACGAAAAGTTTATCGCCATATTACGTTTTGTAATTATTCTATTCAGGCGTTAACAATCCTCGTTCCTGGTTTAGAATCACTATAATGCTGGAATTTCAATAAAAGTAGCATTTTCCATTCAGCATATGGAATCATTACCGATATGATAAATTAAACCAATTAAATATCTTAAAAAATACTGCAACACCAATACTTTCACCTAGGGCGGCACTGTTGCATTTGTGAACTTAGGATTCAAAAAACGTAGAACTCTACCTACTTCGTCAGAAAGCTGGTTGTTAAATTAGACAAAGAAAATTTTTATAGCACAGTTTTCCAGGCCGAAATTCTTGGCATTTACAAGGCACTATAATTACTAGAGAAGAATGTTGAGAGGGACAATGAGGTGACTATCTATGTGGATAGTCAGGCAGCATTACTAGCAATGACAAGTTATTGTGTCAGGTCCAGATTAGTGCTTGAGTGTAGGAAAGAATTTAAAGGGCTAATGGATGCCTACAGAATAAGACTGTGTTGGGTTCCCGGTAACTACGATATTCTCAGCAAAGAAATAGCCGATGAGCTAGCTCGTAAGGACTTGGAGCTGGACAGATCTTTTGTGGACTTATCGGTTAGGATTAAAATTGGGTCATATTTCATGAACCTAAGGGAATGGACTTTAGGAAGAACGAATCATGTTTGGAGAAGTAGAATGGACTGCAAGGTATCTAGAGCGTTATGGCCTAGTCTAAAAGCAGCAGATTCGAAGCATCTTCTGGGCATGAGTCGTGGGAATCTAAGGGCATTGTTGCTACAATTACTGGTCATCTTGCAATAGGGAATATGATCAGTAAGTGGGACACTAGCATGTCAGACTTTTGTAGGACGTGCGATGATGTGGAGGAGCTAGGGACAGTGGAGCACATACTCTGTCATTGTGTAGGGCTTCACTGTAGTAGACTGAAGTAGTTTCGAAGTTATATTCTACACCAACTAGAGAAAGTTGCGGGTAAGGAACTCAGTAACCTTATAGTGTTCGTAATTGGGATTAAGTGGCTTAGAGGTAATCAGGGTTGATTGATGGATCTTAGGTTCAACACTTTTCTTTTACTTTTTTATCTTTCTATTCTAGTGCCTTATTCTACTAAGGTCTTTCAGTTTCTACTTCTATTAGCTTTTCCCTGGTATTTAAAAAGGGATCATAATGGACCGGTCTCTGGGTGGAGTCGTGAAGACGCCTTCCTTTTTAACCTAACCTAACCTATGGAGCCCATAAGATCCCTTAGCTTTTTTATACTTGAAAGACTAATATTTAATGGGATTTCAGAAGGGCTTCTATTGGAGTAGCCCTTGGATATTTACAAAACAAGTTTAGGATTTGTCAATCTACTCGTATTGCCACTTTTTGCTGTTCAACAAATTTTTGATTTGAGAATAAAATATATAAACGAAAATTTTTTACACTTTCAAATGTAAATATTTCAGTACCTAAAAGAAGTATCAACAAAAATGTTATACTTTTATAAAACTAGAAACTCTAAGGAATACAAAGAATATAAAAATTGTAAAAATTCAAAAAGAAATATTTTTAACACATTTTTTAGAATTTTCGTAATATTTATTATTTTATTACAGTTTATTCGTTTTTTTGACAGTAGATGTCAAATTTTTTACTGCGTTCAATCATTATCACTTATTTATCACACACATATTCAGTGTGTTTTACAGTTTCAAATCTAAACCCTATTACCGAGTTACTTTTCGTTGTTATATTTAGTCGAATTAACTACCTGTTCATCCTTTAGTATTTTACTTGATAAATTATGAAATTTTCTTTTCTTTGATATATCTTTGATAAATTTTTTTCGACTTGAAGTTAATTGATGCAGGGTTCAAAAAATTTCAACCAAAATTAATTTTGTGTTATATTCCAATTTTTCAGTTTATGATTAAATGGTTTGGATTTAATTAAAAAAAATTAACGTGCTTATAATCTTCGAAATTCGTGGATTCAGAAAAGTATCCAATATAAGTCATATTTACAGGTACTGAAATATTAAAGTTTTAAAATGTAAAAAAAAAATCATTTACACATTTTTTAAAGAAATTTGTTCAAAATTTTGTTTCTGATGTTTTACAATTTTTAAGATATTTCGTTAGCTGATGCCTCTAAACTCAAAATGTTATTGCATATATATTCTCAAGACTCTACATAATCATAAACTTTTTATTTTTTCCAATGCACAGTGGGGCAGAATCAAAATTTTTTGGATATAAATCTGTAACTTCTGATCTGCTGGTTGGATTTTCATGAAATTTGGTACAGGCATAGCAGAGGAGTGTAAAATGTTAAGTTTGGAAGGGGGGCACAACAAACACCTCAGGGGCGGATCTAAGGGGCTCAAAGTTAGGTACCTCTGACATAAAAAATTTTTAATCACTTGCCAAATTTTGTTTCTCTTCCTTTCAAATATTTTTATATATTGTTGTAGGCCCTGATAAGACCTATAAAAGACATGCTTACATGTCCCATTTATCTGTTATAGTTTTCGAGTTATTTGCATTTGAATTTTTAAGCCCCATAATTTTGCATGTTCTTGGTCCAGTTTTTTTCATATATATTTTAGTATTTCCGACCGATTTTATTAGTTTTTTTCTTAACTAGTTAAAGAACAAAATTATGTATTGAATAAAAAAAAATTGAAGTCGATATCTTTACCGAGTTCAAAAATAAACGATTTTGAATTTAAAAATTGCAAAAAAGACGACTTTTTGTGTTTTTTTAGCCGAAAAAGTATCCACACTCTTTTTCATCTAAAATAAAATTTTCTTTAGCAACATATAGTAATTTTGCACTTTTCAGAAAGGTAACTTCACAGAGATGACTTTAAGATAAAAAACAAGCCCAATAACTCAACTGGTCATGGTATACACCCTCCTGAATTCGACCCATTTTCTATGACAATTTTGATTTGTACACTCCTCTGCCACGTCTATACCAAATTTCATGAAAATCCAAGCAGCCGATCAGAAGTTACAGATTTATTTCCAAAAAATTTCGATTCTGTCCCACTGTGCTATATACAGTCGCTTTAATAATTGCAATTTAAAATTTAAAAAAAAAAATTGTTTACATGCTTTAATATTATAATTCACCCCCTTAATTTTTAAGGGGCTTAATTTTTATGATTTCAGATCAGAATTATATTTATTTTCGAAAATGTTTCACAAAAGATTAAAAACGTGGAACCCTAAATAATAACTATTAAAATATAAAAACTAATAAGAATTGCTTTATGAAATATTAAAACTATTTAAGCTCCTAAATAAGAATGTAATTACATTTATAATTTATAATCGTTTGTGAGTGTTTTGAATTTTGATCATCCTACTATATAATTATTTTATGTTGCTATAAGTTAACTGAATAGTTTATAGAAAATTAGTCAAAAATCAAATATAACCAAATATTTAGGTAGCAAAAAATATATGCAAATATGAAATATCACCTCAGACCAACAATATATATACATTTTTCATTAACATATACTATTCCCTTATCAATATACTATATTTCAACATTCTTGTTTTAAGACTTTTTGTCAAAATTTATTTAAAACAACAAAAATTTATTACTTTCCACTTTGCTAAAAAAAACAACATTAAACATTAAACATGCGCAATCCTTAAGGTGTGGCAAAGACAATAAAAATTTGATTAAAATTTTAATCATATTAAACATTTTTATGAGTTTTTTATTTTAAATATTTAATTAATTTAAACCAATTAAAAATAATTCACTATAAATACCCGAAACAATTTAATAAAACCATAACAGTTCTAACAAATCAATCAAATTAAATAAGGCAGCAGCTAAAATAATTCCAAATCACATTAATCAATTTCAAATATCTTCAAAAAATGAAATTTTTAACTGTTGCTACTTTTTTAGTAATTTGTGGTTTAGCTTTGGCAGCTGCTTCCCATCATTATGATGAAGATTATGAAACCAAATACATTGCAGTAACCAAACATGAAGCAGTTCCTCATCATGGCTGGAATGATAAGGAATTGACTTCTTACGGTAATGAACACAAAGGATATAAAATTGAGGCAGATAAATATTCTGATTACCATGAAGACTATAAGCATTATGATGGTTATAACGATAAGCATGCCAAATATGAATTTGATTATGGTGTCAAGGATTTGAAGACGGGTGATATTAAAAATCAATATGAACATAGAGATGGCGATCATGTTAAGGGTAAGATTTTATAGAGTGAAATAAATTTTTAAAATGTCTTAAGTTTTTTCATATTCCTTAGGCACTTACTCCTTGAAGGAAGCTGATGGCACTATTCGTGTTGTTGAATATTCAGCCGATGATCATAATGGTTTCAATGCTGTGGTCAAGAAAATTGGTCATGCCGAACATCCTGTGATTCACGCCAAATCTGTACATAATAATAAATGGGATGATGATGATGGTCATGAGAATTATAATCATGTAGTTCTTAGTTATGGCGGTCATGATCATGAAGTTCTTAGTCATGCTAGTCATAGCAATGATAATCATGGTCATAATACCCATGGTCATGGAAGTCACAATCATGATGCTTATGGTCAAGAAAGTCACGGTCAAGCCGTCAGTTATTTTAGTATCAAACATCCTGCGGTTCACGATAAACCTGCTTATCATACTAAATGGGAAAGTGGTAATACTTATGAAGGACATGGTCATGGTTATGAGAGTCATCATCATGGTCATACAAGCTATGATCACGGTTATGATCATGCTCATGCCACTAGTTATGTTAATATTAAACAACATTAAAATATTTAAATCAAAGTTGACGGATTCTGTGATTTGCTTAATATGATATGATTTTGTTGTACATCATAGAAATTATAAATATTTTTTAATATACTTAATAAAAATAAAAAAAATAAATAAAAAAAATAAACACGTAAATATCAATATCTATACACAAAAATAGTTTTATTATTTTAATTATTGCTAGAAATTATTTTTCATGAACTTTCTTTTTATATAAAATTTGCGGTAAATATTTTTTATAGAAGTTTTTATAATAATTAGAATTATAGAAAAATTCTCATAAATTTTCTTTTTATGCAAACCTTAGAATAAATTTTCTCTTTATGAAAAATTCAGGAAAAATTTTCTTTTCAAAAAAATTGACGAATTCCTTATTTTTATTAAAAATTTATTTTGTTATTTTATTGAAAGTTAACGATAAACTTCCTTTTTAATACTTTTCTTTTTATTGAAAATTCAGAAAAAATTTTCTTCTTATAGAAAATTCAGAAAAAATTGTCTTTTTATAGAAAATTCGCGATCATTTTTTAATAAAAAAATTTCGATTAATTTTCTTTTTATAGAAAATTAATGATAAATTTTCTGTTGATAAAAAGTTTACGAAATTTATTTTATAGCAAATATACCATATATTTTCTTTTTATAGAAAAATAACGAAATAATTTTCTTTTTATAGAAAAATAACGAAATAATTTTCTTTTTATAGAAAATTCACGATAAATACTCATTCCATACGAATTATCTATAGATAATTCTCGGTAAATGCATTTTTTATAGAAAATTTTCAATAAATTTTCTTTTTATAGAACATTTGTGATAAATTTTCTTTTTACAGAAAATGTACGATAATTTTCTTTTACACTTCCTTTTAATAAAAAAAATTCTAATAAATTTTCTTTTTATAGAAATGTTTCTATAAATCTTCCTTTTTTTAACTTATGATTCATTTCCTTTTTGTAGGAAATTTTCGTTAAATTTTCCTTTTTTAAAAAATTTTCGTTAAATTTTCCTTTTAGAAAAAATTTTAATTAAATTTTCTTTTTATAGAAAATTTTCTATAAATCTTCTTTTTTTGGAAAATTTTCGATAATTTTTTTTTTTTTTTCATCGGAAATTTACTATAAACTTTTTTTAATATGAAAAATTTTCTTTAGATTTGCTTTTTATAGAAAATTTTCATTAAGTTTTCTTTTTTTTTTATAGCAAACCTTTGATATATTTTCATTTTAAGAAGATTTTAGTTCAAGTTTTTTATAAAAAATTTTCGATAAATTTTCTTTTTATGGAAAATTTTCGTTAAATTTTCTTTTTATAGAAAATGTTCATTAAATTTTCTTTTTATAGAAAATTTTCGTTAAATTTTTTTTATAGAAAATTTTTGTTAAATTTTCTTTTTATAAAAAATATTCGTCAAATTTTCTTTTTATAGAAAATTTTCCTTCAATTTTCTTTTTTTTTTTTTTCATCGGAAATTTACGATAAACTTTTTTTATATAAAAAATTTTCGTTTAATTTTCTTTTTATAGAAAATTTTCGTTAAATTTTCTTTTTATAGAAAATTTTCTATAAATCTTTTTATGGAAAATTTTCGATAAATCTTTTTTTACATCGGAAATTTACAATAAATCTTGTTTTCATCGAAAATTAACGGTAAACTTTTTTTTAATATAAAAAATTTTCGTTAGATTTGCTTACTATAGAAATTTTTCACTAAATTTTCTTTTTGTTTCAAACCTTTGATAAATTTTCATTTT
The DNA here is from genome assembly GCA_932274085.1 of Protocalliphora azurea. Classification (NCBI taxonomy): domain Eukaryota; kingdom Metazoa; phylum Arthropoda; class Insecta; order Diptera; family Calliphoridae; genus Protocalliphora; species Protocalliphora azurea. The sequence continues at coordinate 19,265,116 of OW026522.1, read as the reverse complement.
AAAGATGATTTTCGTTAAAATTTTTTATAGAAAATTTTCTATCAATTTCCTTTCTATAGAAAATTTTCGTTCAAATTTCTTTTTATAGAAAAATTTTCATTTAATTTTCTTTTTATAGAATATTTTCGATAAATTTTCTTTTTATAAAAAATTTTCGTTCAATTTTCTTTTTATAGAAAATTTTCGTTCAATTTTCTTTTTACAGAAAATTTTCTACAAATCTTTTTATGGAAAATTTTCGATAAATCTTTTTTTTTTTCGGTAATTTGCAATAAATCTTTTTTTTTCATTGGAAATTAGCGATAAACTGTTTTTAATATAAACAATTTTCGTTAGGTTAGCTTTTTATAGAAATTTTTCATTAAATTTTCTTTTTGTAGCAAATCTTTGATAAATTTCCATTTTAAAGAAGACTTTCGTTAAAATTTTTTATAGAAAATTTTCAATCAATTTTCTTACTATAGAAAATTTTCGTTAAATTTTCTATCTATGGAAAATTTCTTTTTATAGAAAATTTACGACAAATTTTCTTTTTATACGAAATTTTCTTTCTTCTATTCTCCTCCTAAAACTTTATTTCTCATTGCATTATTGTTGAAATAAAACTAACATATATTTAAACTGTATGTATTTGTTTTATATTTTATTAGATTTTGAAATTCTGTTCAAAAAAAATGTACTCGTATTGCTCGTATAAATAATAACTACTTCAAATATTTTTGTATCACTAATTTTAAGCCAATCCAGAAATTCTCATCGTAAATTTAAACTTTTTAGTGTTGTTTAATCTTAACATAGCTGCTAGCATAACCATGATCATTATTATGACCCTCATAACCATGATCACCTTTCCATTTCGCATTATAAACAGGCTTAGCATAGACTACAGGATGAACAGCATGACCGATCTTTTTGACAACAGCATTAAAACCATTATGATCATCGGCAGAGTATTCAACAACACGAGTAGTGCCATCAGCTTCTTTTAAAGAATAGCTGCCTAAAAGAGAAATATCGAAAGATTTATTAAAAATTTCCTTTAATTTATATAATTCAATTAAAAACATACCCTTAACATGATCACCATTTCTGTGTTCCCATTGATTTTTAATATCTCCTGTCTTCAAATCCTTGACACCATATTCAAATTCATATTTAGCATGTTTATCATGTCCATCATATTTATGCCAGTCTCCTTGATCATAATGATTATCAGCTACCAAAGCATAGCCACTATGAGCAATACCATGAGGTGCCCATGCTTTACCTTCCCAACCATAATGTGGACTAGCTTCATGTTTTGTTACCACAATATATTTAGTATCATAACCTTTGTCATGATAATAAGAAGGAACAGCTAATGTTAAACCACAAGTGGCCAAAAGACAGGCAACAGCTGAAAATTTCATTTTTTAAAGAATTTATTTAACTGTTTTAAATGGGAGCTAGCTGTTGCTTTGGTTTGATTGAAAGAACTGTTATAGTTTTCCTCAATTAGTTGAGGTATTTATACTAAAATATTGTTATTTAATTAGTTTGTAATTAAATAAATTAATTAATTTAAAAAAAGGTCATAAAATATTTATTTATTAATTTAAAATTTTTTAGTTTAATACAATTGTGTTAACATTCCCATTCATTTTTGTAGGAAGGTTATTAAAATCGTAGCGATCTATTTGTATGTGTCATACACAAAAGAATGCATTTTTATTTTTGTAAAATTTAAACGTAAAAACGCCCTTTTTTGGTTTAAAACAAATTATTATTACAATATGTAGTAAATATTTAAAGTAAATTTTTTTAATAATGAGCGCCTAATTAGTCATTATTATTTTATATTTTTTGGCTCTAATCTGAGCATTGGAGTAGAGTTTAAAATTGGCTCCAATCATCTGAAATTGACCTGAAACATAAGTCTTTATAGGATCTCAAACTAGTAGTTACGAAGTCTTAAATTAGCTTCAATCTAAGACCTTTGTAATGCTTCAAATCATAATTTTAAATTAGATTCAATCGAAATTATTTATGGAGTCCTAAATAATTTTAATTATAGTTCTTTAAAGAGGGTCAAATTAAATTCATTCTTAGATCATTATTGAGTATCAAATTAACTTCAGTCGTTGGTTTTCATAAGTTATTTATGGAGGCTTTAGTCGATTGCAATTGAAGATTTTTATAAAGTTCCAAATTCGCTTCAATCACTATATAGACTCTAGTACATTCTTCAATCATTAGTCTTTATATAGTGTTAAATCAGTTTCTATCATAAGTTTTTATTATGTAGCAAATTAGCTTCAATCATTGCTTTATAGACTCCAATATGTTCTTCAATCATAGGTATTTATAACACCACAAATTTGCTTCAACCTATAAAGAGACTCAAATTAATTTAGTCATTGCTTTTTATAAGCCTTAAATTAACTTTGATCGTAGATCTGTATTGACTCTAATATATTTTTTAATCATAAGTTTCTAAAAAGATTCAAACTGGATTCATGTAAAGGTCTTTATGGAGTCTCAAATTAGCTTTAATCGAAGGTTCTTATGGAATCTAAAATTAGCTTTAGAAATTGGTTTGTATAAGATGTTTATAAAGCTTCAAATTAGCTTCAATCACAGCTTTATAGAATCTGATATTTCCTTCAATCTTATGTTTTTATTGAGTCTGAATTTAATTTCGTTCAAAGGTCTTTGTTGAGTCTCAAATTAGCTGCAGTCATCGGTATTTATAAGTATTTATAGATTTTACCAGATTTCTTCATAGAGTCTCAAATTAGCTTCAATCATAGTTCTATAGACTCTAGAATATTCTTCAGTCGAAGTGGTTTATAGGAGCTCAAAGTGGCTTTAATCAAAAGCCTTTGTAGACTTTATAATAAGCTTCAAAAATTGCTTTGTAGACTCTAATATTTCCTTCAATCGTAGGCTTGTATAAAGTCTCAAAATAGCTTTAATTATAAGTACTTATGGAGTCTCAAATTAGCTTTAGTAATTGGTTTTTATAAGATGTTTATAGAGTCTCAAATTAGCTTCAATCATAGCTTTTTAGACTCTAATATTTCCTTCAATCATAGGCTTTTGTGAAGTATAAAATTAGCTCTAATATTAGAGCTTTGTAGAGCCTTCAGTCATTGGGTTTTATTTATAATAGAATCTTTAGCCAGTTTCAATCGGAGGTATTTGTAAGGCTCAAATTAACTTCGAATTGAAGGTCTTTATAGATGCATAAATTAGCTTCAATCATTCTTATTTATAGAGTTTCAAATTAACTTCAATAATTGCTTTATAGACTTCAATATTTTTTTCAATCGGAGTCCCAAATTAGCCTCAATCGAAAGTTTTTTGGGTTTTGAAATTAGCTTCAGTCATTGTTTTTTTTTTTTGTTAATTCATTATAAAGTACTATATTTTTGTTGACCGTAAACTCTAATATATTCTTCAATCGTAAGTTTCTAAGTAGTCCCAAATTAGCTTAAATCGAAGCATTTTATGAAGTCTCAAATTAGTTTCAGTGGTTAGATTTGATACGTAGGGAGTATTCAGTAAACTGCAATTAAAGTTTTTCATAGAGGACCAAATCGGCTTCAATCATAAGACTTTATATTGTTTCAAATTGCCTTCAATTCTTATATATATAAAATACCAAACAAGATTCAATAATAACTGTATATTCTCTATTATATTCCTCAAGTTTAGTTTTTTATGGAATCTCAAATTTGCTTTAATTGAAGAATCCTAAAAAGAGTCTTCAAGTAGCTTCAATTGTATCGCTATATAAATTCTTAAATTAGTTTCTACTATTTCTCTTTACTCTCAAATAAGTATCAATAATAAAACAATTCTTATAATTTTTTTTTTTTTTTTTTGTGTTTTAGTTTTCTAAAAATACTTAACTTTTCTTTAAGTAACTTCAAACTTATTAAAATTATTAAGTAGCATATAAAAAGCCTTGAATGTAATTTTTTACTACCATTTTCTATAGTTTTAATGGCTCTTTTCATTAAAAAGTTATAAAGCACTTTCTCTCACAACCTTTTAATTAAAATTAATCATACGCCACCCTATATTAAATATATATAAATATCTATAACTTCTAAACTTGTCAATGAAATAAAAAGTTGTTTATAAAAATTTTATGAAGCAGGACTTAAGCTTTCAGAAAATTAAGCTTGTTAACATACAGTATTCATATAAAGCTAGCTATAAGTAGCAAAAACTTGGTATCTCGATTTGATAAACAAATAATAAAAAATATTTTTTAAACAATTTCTAAAGTTTTTCGAGATTTAAAATGGAATGTTTAAAAAAATTTTAGAAGAGGACGTAAGCTTTGGAGAATATTAAACAGCTTCGGTCTTAAGCCTTTAAAAGGTGTTAAATGATAATTTATAAAGTCTCAATTTGAACGCAATCATAGTTTTACAACTACCACATTTTAGCTCTAAAGGGTGGTCCGAAGTACTTTTTGTCATTTTCAAAATACAATAACTTAAAAGCTAATAATTATATTTCCATAATTCTTTCACAGCTCAACTGATATATGTCCAATTAATATGTATATAAAATATTGTATCGGTCGGTGTCGTCTTTATTAAGTTATAACAAAAATGGGAAGAAGGGAGAAAATTTAATTTAAAATGGAACCAATTATGATTCTTACGTGTACATGTGGAAGAAATAATTGTTTATTTTAAATTGGCAAAAAATTTTACTATTAAATGTTAAACAGTAGTTCGTGTATTGTATATATTGGCTAATTGATTATACATGTTTATAGAATTTATATGGAATTTCTTATATTCTTTCATCGATATTGTTAGGAAATTTAGAGTTGCGAAATATTTCTGCACAAAATTAAACTAAAACATAATCACGAAATCACTATAATACAAATAAGAGTAAATTATACTAAAAATTTCATACACTTGTTTGCTAATAAATGATCATCTGAATGCCTTCTAAATATTGAACATTATTTAGCAAAATAAATTATAAAGTATTGCAAAACCTGGTGCACAGAAATTATTCCGAGCATGATAGCCCAAGTTTTTTTTTTTTTTTTTTTTGTTATTTAGAGCATTTTGGATCTCAAGATGTACTTGGTTATAATTTGTTTTATTACTTAAAAAGTTAGTAACCTTTCGGTCGGTTATTTGCTGGTATGTTATGGATAATTTGTAAATTATGTAATTTAGAAAAAAAACTAATTCAAAAATAATTCAAATTAAACGATGGTATATATTGTCAAGTATTTAATTTATTTAGCTATTTTTAGGGATTGGTCATTAAAGTATATGGGTTATAAGTTCCCAAATATCAATTAGTGTAGTTTTTGTACTAAAGATGTTGAGATATATTTTCGCTACGACTAAAGCATTTAAAGAAATTTTATGCTTCCAATAAATCAATGTTTAGTAGATCTCCGATACTTAAAAATATTATACAAACATTTTGAAATTAATAGAAAACCTCTGTGTAGCGCATACATTAGTATGCGTCCAAATTAAAAAGTGAGATTATGAAACAAAATTTCAAATTATTCCAAAGTGGACAAAAACTCAACATTAATTTTTATTTGGTTCAAAATTATGGATAATAGCCTTTTATTAGCTGTCATTAATTTTATCATAGTGCAAAAACTCGTCATTTTATAGCATTTCAAAACAGACAAAAAGCACTTCGGACCACTCTTTAATTCCACTTTTTTAATTTTAATCATAGTTAATTGCCGTTTAATATTTCCTTAAATCTATGTAGGCGCCTTTAAAATAATTGTCTATGGAATTTCAAAACTTTTTCTATTTTTAGCTAAATTCCAAAAATAATATTCAACCAAAACAAACATTTACAAACACCCAAAATTAATAATTAATAAAACGAAAAATAGCAAAAAAACAAAATTATTTTGATTTTATTACAATTTTTGTTATGTTATTTTAAATTAACACAAAAAAAAAATTTAATACATTCAATCCAAAATTTAATTAACTTTGTACATAGTAACACTTCTAAACAATGATTGCATGTGAATTCTTTTAAAACAGCTAGCTAATGGACTGCGTCATTAGCCAGGTTAACTGTAATAACCTTATTAATGATATGGAATGGTAAAACTGCACAATTCATTCTATTATTTAAAAAAAGCACTTAATATTATTATTTATTTTTTTATACACATAACCATTCTTTAAGAATATTAATTAATTTTTATTTAAAATTTGTTTAATTTATTTTTTGGTATAAATACCCTTCATAATTAACAAAAACTATAACAGTTCTTTTTGGCTCGAACAATATTGAACATTTTATTAGCAGCTTAAAAACAAGAGCGGCAAAAACACCAAATAATAATAATAATAAAAATGAAATTTTTAGCAGTTTCATCATTTCTGGCCATTTGTGGTTTAACTTTGGCTGCTCCTTCCTATTATCATGATAAAGGACATGCCACCAGTTATGCGGTTATAACAAAACATGAAGCTGCTCCACAACACGGTTGGCAAGCTAAGGAATGGGCTCCACATGGTATTGAACACAGTGGTTATGCTATTGTAGCTGATAATCATTATGATCAAGGAGATTGGCAGAAACATGATTATGATGATAAAAATGCCAAATATGAATTTGATTATGGTGTCAAGGATTTAAAAACAGGGGATATTAAAAATCAATGGGAACATAGAGATGGTGATCATGTTAAGGGTAAGTTTTCAAATAAGTCCTTTAAATTATAGATAAATCGTTTAAGTGTTTTCATATTTCCACTTTTAGGCAGCTACTCTTTAAAAGAAGCCGATGGCACTACTCGTATTGTTGAATATTCCGCTGATGATCATAATGGTTTTAATGCTGTGGTCAAGAACATTGGACATGCTGAACATCCTGTTGTTTATGCTAAACCTGTTGTATATCATGGTGGTTGGGAAGGTGATTATGGTTATGATCATGGTCACGGTCATGCCAGCAGCTATGTTAAGGTTAAGCAATATTAATTGGTTAAATACTAAAATGAAACTTTGTGATTTTATTGATAAGGTACATTTCTTTGATAATCTCGTATGGAAGTTCTTGTAAATACATCAATTATTTTAAGCAGCAAAAACGAAAAGTTTAATAAAAATTTTATTTTGATCTCTATTGCAATAAAAATGGATTAAATATATAAAAACATATTAATTATTTTATTCAAATAAAATTAAACTATCGCTAAGTTTAAGATCAGTTATTTACTATGGTACTTAATGTTATATTCGTATTTTTGTGTGCTTCATTATAAAGTTAATTCTTTTGAAAGTCATTACCTAAGTATTTTTCCAATCCCTGGATTCCCGTAAAATTTTATATTTTTAGTTTTCCGTTTTCAAGAAAACTTCGCTGGAATTTCCGGGAATTTTAAAAGCACTCAAATATAAGAAATTTGCACGAATTTTAGCAAAAATTAGTATATTTTACCAATTTCTTTAGTAAAATTATGCTAATAAAAAACCTAGCAGAAAATTATATCTTAGCGACAATTTCATTAGTATCTCTTTAATTAGAAGTCATTAGATGATTTCTGTACATAATTTCGATAGCATTTTTTTTATGTCAAACTTATTTTAAATAAATTTGCAATGAACCTCCGGTTACCCGAGTTTGCAGCTGGGGTAAACTCAATCATGTCCAGGGTTCTTATATGAGTAACACTATTCTTATTTTTATATTCTGCATTTGTTTCTTTATTTCTTATTTTTTCCACTTTATATATATATTTTTTTCACAAAATGTTATCCTTTCTAATGCGACCATACCCTGTAGGATTGTTTATTCCGCACTACTATTAGATACATATACGTTTTTACTTACAATTAATGAGATGGATTAATAAATTATATAATTTTCCTTCAAAAGTTATGCAAAATAGATAAATGAGCTGTCCAACTTAGTAAGGACGACTAAAATTTGAGAAAAAGTTAATTACTCGTAATAAAATTTTATTTTAGTAAATTGCTAAAAATTTCCAAGAATCCACTCCGAAATTAGTATTCCATGTATTAAAACACTTAAAATAACATTTTTTTATAGTTTAAGGGATATTTAGGTCGAAGCAAATATTACCCCTATTTTCGTTTTGGCTATTTTTAAGCTTTTTAAACCTTCATTTGGGCTCTAAAATTTTTTTAAATATCCACTATATTTCCTATAAAATTCTAAATAATAAGGCTCTAAGAATAAAATAAATATATTTATCCGATAAAAAGTTATATAAGTCTGAATTTAAAACTTTAAAAAAATTTCACATTTTTCTTTCACTTGTAAAATATATTTTTCTTTTTTGTTCCGGACTACAGAATTTTTTTAAAGGTTTCCAAAGAAATCTTAAAATAAATGCGTGTAAAGCAAAATCGGAGGCGCTTTGGGCAAGGATTTCCCTCCAAAGCCTATCCAAACTTTGTCAATTTTGAAAAAGTTCTTTAATTTTTTTTTTTTTTTTTTTTTTTGTAAAATTCTCAAGGCATAACCATCAAAAAGTTATATATACCCTACCTGTTGGTTAAACACGCTTAAAGAATTTTCTGAGTCCCGCCTTTTTCAACGGCAGGCTAATAATTTTAATGAAAAAAGTAAATTTTTGAAACAAGTTTTCCCGGCCTGAGATTTTTTTCACTTTTGCATTTAATTTTAAAAAAAGTTTATGTATATTGTGTCAATATTTCAATTGAATACTTCTAAATACTTCTCAAAAATATGCTTGAAATCCAAATTTTAAGTTTTTCGGTCATGGTCTGGAGAAATATTTGCTTTAAGTTAAATAGTTCAATTTTTATCATAAATTGCATTAGATGCATAAATGGATTTAAAATTTTGTCAATTATACCAATTATTTATATATAACTTTATTTGGATACATATTTTCCAAAATTTTTATAAATAAACCTAAAAATTTGGTTAAAAAAATATGTTTATGTTTTTAGTTCAAAGCATAAAAATATTTCAATAAATGCGTTTTTGTATGGGAAAATTTGTTGGTGTTTTCAAAAATGCATCCAAAAAATGCATTTGCATTATAAATTCACTTTTTAAAAACTGATTCCTTTTTCAAATTTTTATATTAAAAGAGGAACTAATTGCCTTTCTAATGGCTTTTAAATCAATAAAAGTGGAGATAAACTTCAAAATATATGTTCAAAAGTTAATTAAAATTACGTACAAATTGTAATACGAGGACGGATCAAAAAAATCCACGATATGGTGTTGGCCGACCGAAGAGTAAAAGTGCGTGAGATGGTTGATGCCATAGGCACTTCATATGGTAGTGTGGTTTCAATTTTAAATGATCAGCTGGGTTTAAGAAAGTTGTCTGCAAGATGGGTGCCGTTTTTGCTCTCAATTGACCATAAACGTAAACGTGTGACAACTTCAAAGGATTGTTTGGAGTTGTTTAACAGCAATCCGAATAAGTTTTTGCAGCGTTTTGTAACTGTGCATGAAACTTGGATCCATTACTGTACTCCGGAGACTAAGCAGCAGTTTAAACAATAAGTTTCTCCGGGTGAACCTGCTCCGAAAAAGGCCAAGGTAAGTTTGTCGGCCAATAAGGTTATGGCAACAGTTTTTTGGAATGCGCGCGGGATAATCTACATCGATTACCTTCAAAAGGGAAAAACAATAAACGGCGAATATTATGCCAACTTATTAGACCGATTTAATGAAGATTTAAAAATGGCCAAGAAAAAAGTTATTTTTCATCAAGATAATGCACGGGTGCACACGTGTGCAGTCTCAATGGCAAAACTCTATAAATTGGACTACGAATTGGTACCTCATCTGCCATATTCTCCGGATTTAGTCCTTAGTGACTACTTCCTATTTCCAAACCTAAAGAAATGGCTCGCTGGAAAGAGATTCAGCATCAACGATGAAATTATTGACCAAACAAATGCCTATTTTAAGGACCTCGAAAAATCCTATTTTTTGCAAGGGATATAAAAACTGGAGAAACATTGGACTAACTGTATTGAGTTAAAAGGAGATTATATTGAAAAATAAATTTTTTGTTTTACAAATAAAAACTGTGTTTCATTCTAAAAGTCACGGACTTACTGATCCGCCCTCGTACTTTCATTTTTTACGAAACTAAAAACCTGAATAAAAATTAAAACAGATTCGTCGATGTAGTGTTACAAAGCATATATATACCAAATATGAACCAAATCTGAGTCACGAAAAAAAGAATTACTGTGACAAATTATTAAATGTTTATATAAAATGCTTTTAAAAAATTCGAATTGGGTTTGTGCAGATGTGTAACACTAATGTTTGAATATGGAGAATAATAATTAGTGAAAATAAATTAAATGTGGTGAAACTGCTTCGGACCATGACCCGAAAAACTTAAAATTTTGATTTTTAGCATACTTTTGAGAAATAATGTTAATATTTGAGTGTAAATAAATGTTACACAAGTAAAAGTTTTAAAATCAGGAAATTTAAAAAAGTACTCGAAATCCCAGTCCGGAGAAAACTTGCTTCAAAAATAAACTTTTTTCATTAAAATAATCACACAGCCGTTGCAAAAGAAAATATTTTTTGTGTGTTTAAGCAATATATATCGAATATATACTTTGTTAATCTTGGCTTTGGCATTTTCGAATTTTAAAATAGAAAAAAAAAATAAATAAAAATAAAAAACTTTTCCAAATTGACAAAGTTTGGATAGGGCTTGAAGGGAAACCATTGCCCGAAGAGCCTCCGATTTTGCTTTACATGCATTTACGTTAAGATTTCTTTGAAACCATTACAAAAATTCTTTAGTCAAGAACAAAAAAAAATATTTTAGAATTAAAGGAAAATTACCCCAAAAATGTGAATGTTTCATTCAAATTCAGTTTAATACAAATTTTTATCGAATAGATATATTTATTTGATTTTTATGTCAATATTATTTATTATATGTCAATATATAAGAAATCTAGTGATTGTTTTCAAAAAATTTTAGGGCCCAAATTAAGGCCTCCAAGAGATTTTTAAAGACTATCTACGTGTATTTTTTACTTTTTTACATTTAGGTCATAATTAAATTTTTGGCGAATTTCAAAAAATTACATATCCGAGGTGACCAATTTTAGAGATCTACCCTCAACTCTCTTGACTTACTAGAGATCTGTACTCGAAAATACCTCAGCTCTGCCTATGTAAAATTTTATTTAGATATCTCCAACGGTTCATAAGTTACAGAATTATTTCCAAAAATAACCTTTTTTATTAATTAACTGTGCACAGTGGAAATTGATGAAAAGAAACTTTTTTTATAAATTTACTTTTCTAAGAAAATTAACAGATTAATTAATTTTTAATCGAGTTGATTAATTAATAAATCAGAATTGATCTGATTGAAAAAAATGAAAAAAGACAACTCTAACACTGCATATTGATGAGCCGAATACAGAAAAATATTAAAAAAAATCAGAAATTAATTTTCAGTTCCCTACCAGCGATTGAAAATCACGAGCCACAATGAACTGTCTAGTGGAAAAAAATAAAAAAAAATATGTTTTAGAATTTAATAACAAAATGATAGCTAAGTCTTTCAGTATTCGTGATATATTTCTCTTTTTATTGTGCTTTTATTTTACATGAGATAGGACGACTCTAAAGTCAAGCAATTTTCAAGTATTTTTAAAATTTTAGGTAAAAAAAAATGTTTTAAAAAAATCGCACAAATTAAATTTTTGATATTTAAGTCCCAAAATAAATAATATAACAAATACAATATGAGACATTTACGTTTACACTGTGAAAAAAAAACAAATTAAAAAATATTGTCCAATTTAAAGGACCAGCGAAACAAGGTACAATTGAAAATGACCTAAGTCTGAATGATGTTCAATATTTTCAAATGTTTTCTATACAGTCCATTTTAAATTATAAGCGTTTTCTATGCCAACTTTTGAACTAGGTCAGTTTTAAAAATTGACCAAATTTTTCCACTTATCCATTGAACATTGAAATTATTAAAGTTACAGTGTATTACTGATGAACAATTTTAAGGAATGCATTCTTAAGATACTTTAGGATATCTATGCAAAAGAACAGTATTACTGATGAACAATTTTAAGGAATGCATTCTTAAGATACTTTAGGATATCTATGCAAAAGAACAATATTACAAAAATTAGCAAAAAAAAAAATGCTGATGAAAATCTAAGATCAAAGTTTTAATTCCGCCCAATTGTAAATTCATGGAAACATAACAAATCAAAGCAACAGTGTTAATAACTTTTACTAAACCAGTAATTTTTTATTAAAATGAATGTTTAATGATTATGAATGTTTTTTAATAGTTTAATCATTCAAGAAAACTAACACATTTGCACATTTTTGTAATACATATCCACACTGATTTTTACAGAAATAAATAATATACTCGTACACTAGGGCCTCGGTCGGCGTCGTTAATGTTGACCGGAGAATTGCGACGCCAAATGAAACGACGCAAATCGAGTCACTATTTTCTACGTATTTACATTGTTTTCTTAATAATTGATTACAAGATAAAAATATTTTAACACAAAACAAATTAATTTTTAATAAAAAAGGGGCATATTTTGTTAAAAGATGTGAAATTAAAATACTTAAATAAATTCTAATTTGATTTTATAACTTAATTTAGTCCATTTTTTTAAAAAATTAAAATTTTCTTTTCTTCAATATCTTCTTTAATAACAATTTTGAAACTCCTTATATAGCGATGCAATTCGAAATCATAGCAACCAGTGTTGCCAGGAGCCGGGAAAAGAAGAGGCTAAATTTAACTTTAAAAAAGGTCAAAAAAGGTTAAATATCCCAAAAATAAGGCCAGAAAGAAATTTATGTTAACATTTCTTCTTTAATTTAAAAACCTATTTTTTCTCGTTCTCATTAGTTTGTTTTATATTTTTTTAAAGATATTGTAATAAATTTATCAGCGAAATGAACCAAATTAAAAATCGCCTAAAAAATTCCCATACAAAATTGGTTTATATTTCATATGAAGAACTACTTAATGTTTTGAAGTGATTTTTCTACATTTTATGCTATAATTTATACCATAATTCCTTTTTGATTAAGCATTTTTAAGTTTTCGGGTGATTTTTCGCTTTAATAAGAATTTTCTAAAATTAAGTTTATAAATATTTTCTATTGATTAATGAAGCAAATAAAAAAATAATTGATCTAGTAATTCCATCAAATTAGTTAATGCTATTTTTACATATTGGATATTCTTGATTTGAACAATGAAGCGCCGCAGGCAAAAGTTTTTATTAAATATGAAAAATATAGATCTTTTGTGCGAATAAATACTAAAAAATGCTTAAATGAATGATTCTGTAAAAATAAAATTAGTAGCAGATGCTAAGAAATTATTTTCTTCGTTGTTGAAATAGTAACATTTTAGCCTTTATAAGGCAATTTTTAAGAATTAAAAAAGCTAGTAGCTAAGGCTGAAAGCAAAACAAAAAGATTTAGCCTTAAAATGGCTGAACTGGCAACACTTATAGCGACACAAATTGAAATCATAACGATGGAAATCGATATATTGAAATTTAGAATAGCGACGCAAAGTAAAACGATTCAAATCAGGTCCTCAGTGTAAGCGTAAGTCGTACTTAAATAAAACAAATTGAGTACAAATATGATTAGAAGACATAATGTATAAACACAACAAGCCCGGTCCGAAAAATTTCATACAAATTTGTATGAAAAATGCGGATTTTTTTTTTTTTTTTTTTTGCTTTTATTTTCTCACAAAAAATATTAACATATTTTTTTAAAAATTTCGTAAACAAAAAAAAACCAGAAAAAAACCTAAATCGGATTTGGAGAACGTATGCAAAAGTAAAAAGAAAATGTTTCAGTAATGGCAAATTATGTAAAAATTATATAAAGTGCAACATATGCAAAATTTTTCACTTAAGTAGAAAAAGTCCACAACTATGCTCTTAAGTATAAAATATTTAAAAATATTTAAATTTGAATATTTTTATATATTTTATACATAAATGAATCCAGAGTTGTAGTGTTTATATATATAAATTTTACAAAAATAATGTAAATTTAGTAATTTTATTAGAATCAATAAACACTATGGCAATACTGAATAATAAATAAGATTAATAACTTATGCAAAAAATATCATAATTAGTAATTATTTTCGTGTTGCTATAGAGATATGTATATATCGATTATTCGACTTGTTGGGGAAACCAGTTTTCGAACAGATGGTATTTTAAAAAAACCGGTTGTATTTCTGGAAATTCCGAAAAAAAAACAGCTAAGCGTTATTTTTTTTTTTAATATTTTTATTAAAATTTTGTATTTCTTAATAAAAAAAAGAAATCAATAGATCTTATAAAATTCAAGTCCAAATTTATTAAATATAATTTTTTTAGAAACAACTAATAATTAAGTTAAGATAATAATCACCAAAAATGTATCTAATACCTGTGAATTAAACTTTGTAACAATGACGAAATTAGAGAAAAATTAATTTTGTTAACACTTTTTCATGAAAATCGTTTTTTTTTTAATTATTAAAAATTTTCTATGTCAGAGGTACCATATTTTGAGCCCCAATAGCAGCATTGCTGAGGGGTATGTAGGGCCCTTGTTCCAAACTTAAAAGTGCATACTCTACGCCTAGCAAATTCAATCATCACAAAGGCGGACAAGAGAGCATTTCTATATATTTACTTCGTGACTTCAAGGTCTAGGTGAATATTATATATAATTCACCTAAGCAAAGTTCTGCTTCAGAGTTTAGATAACTTTTATAACTGATATCATGAATACTCTTATTCACACAAAAACAAACACAACTTATATTGTGTTAGCATAAGATCTCTCACTATGAACCATTTATTTCTTATCAGTTTTAACCTATAATTCCCTTCACTCATATTTACCCTAAAATTCATTACAAATGACCTTTTTTAGATTACACAGCTTGAACTTCAGTTTACTTATTAGCCCCCCCCCCCCCCAAAAAAAAAAAAGAAAAAAAAACATCTAATGGGTTTCAATATTTGTTTCCAACTCTCATTTTCACTGTTTAAAGGGAATTTCATTTTAGCGACATACCTATATATGTATAAAAACTATTTTACATTGAAAAACTAAAACAGCCAGTCAGCCATCCAGCTTTTTTTTTTTTTTTTGTTAAAATTTAAAAATAGAATGTAAATTTCTAAATGAACATACGAAAAATCCAACATGAAAAAGAGAGCAACAACAATAACAAAAATAAAAATTAACTATATGAAATTGTTACACTAAAACAAAAGAAACCAAAAACATTAAACAGAAAATCAAAAGCAAAAACTGAAATAAAATAAAAAATAACATGGCAACGTAACCCGAAAATGTAGACTAATTAGCTTTAGTACAAGTAAAGTAACTTTAACTAATATTGCTAAGTATAAATAACCAAGTTAAACCACCAATTGATATCAGTAGTTGGACTACATTCAATACAATTGTTTTATACAGCAACATCTCTCTTGCACACACTCTAAACCCTTTTTTAACTTATTAAACAATGAATTTCCTAACATCGGTTGGTATTTTGTTGGCTATTTGTGGCTTGGCTGCTGCAGGACTTTTGCCTCATCATCATCAGCATCATTCGCATGGTCATCATGGTACTAGTTATACGGTGGTTAGTAAACATGAAGAGCCCGTTGTTAAACACGAATTTGCTCATAAAGCCTGGGAAGAACACAAGGCTGAAATAAGTAGTGGTCATGAATTGGCTCATTATGAACATAAATCTGATCATGGTGATGATGATGCTCATGAGGATTATGACGGTGCTCATACACATGAAGAAGATTATTATGCTCATCCTAAATATCAATATGATTATGCTGTTAAAGATGAGAAAACGGGTGATTCGAAGAAACATTGGGAAACCAGAGATGGTGATAAGGTTAAAGGTAAGATTTGCTATTTGTCTACTGTTGATAAAACTCTATAACAATTGTTATATTTATTTCAATATTTTAGGTAGTTACACCATTAAGGAGGCTGATGGCACCACCCGTATTGTAGAATATACTGCTGATCATAAAAATGGTTTTAATGCTGTCGTCAAAACTGTGGGTCATGCTCACATTGAACATGAGCATCAACATACTCATTATAGTCACTAGATTAAGCGATATTTTAGGCATTTTGAAAATTTGTTTATTAAATTACTCGTCAGGTTCCAAAGACTTATTAATTTCCTTGTTTTAAGTGCTAATTACTACAAATCTAAGCAAAACTGTTTTCTTTAACCATTATTTTTAATTGTAATAATAAAAATTGTTAACTAATATTTAAAAATGAAATTTCTTAATTGATATTGTTTCTAGTTATAGGATATATTTTATATAAAGAACATTTATTTCTAATTTCTCCACTAATATTGGTTACCTAAAATGCTAGTAGCTCTAAGTAACATTTAAAGAATTAAACAAATATTAAAAATAAATACTTTATAGTTATTCCAGGTACACTGACAAATCATTTAAAAATTGTCCCTTTATGAACCTATAGTTTTTTATTTAAACTCCTTTTAGTTGAGAATATAAATTTATTATTCAAAATGTATGACTAAGAGGTATTCATCTAAGGCTCCATAAAGTTTATGTAGATATATTCTAAAGCGGACGCGACTTCTCACTATATTGCCAGATCAAATATATGGGAATGATTTTAAATATTCTTTTATCGATTTTTGCAAACAAATGATTGATTTTTAAATCAATATTAACGCTGCCGCACAGTGTGTGATTCAAAAAATAAAATTAAAATAATTATGCAGTTTCGGAATGGCACACAGAGGTTCAGAATCAGAATTTTAATAGTATCAGGATAATTTTATGAACAGGTTCAAGTTCATCTATTCTAGAACAGATTCTACTAGAATCGGTTCTTAAAGTATTGATTTCACTAAAATAAATATTTTTTGAACATAAAAATGACGAATTTTTTAACATTTATTTTGATTTTTATTTAAATAACATTAAAAATAAAAATGTTTATTTTTTATAACTAATTTTTTTTAATCTTTATTTTATTTTTACTTAAATAGTAATAAAAGCAAATTAGAATTATTACTCATTCGGTTGGAAAATAGCCTTAAAATATTCCATATTTAGTTTTATATATGATTTCTGTACTCCAACAGCCCTTTTGCTTCTTCATCAAGTCTCGATGTTCTACCTGCCATTGACTTCGAATGCTAGAAAAGGAGAGCTGACGTTGTCAGTAATATATTAAATAGATTTTCATTTTTAGAATTTCGTGTTATTTTTCTGTTATTATGCTCTCTATAAAATATTTAATCCTTATTCTTTTTACCTGAACTTCCTCTGATAGATCTCCAAGTGTTATGACGTCTTCTCCATTATAAAGGATTTTGTGAACTGTTGCTGACATAATTCTCCACGGATATTGGGTTGTATATATTCGTGCAGTTTCCTTCGCATAATCATCAAATTTTCTAGCATCAATTTGTTCGTTGCACACAAGTACATCGATAATTGTTTTAAATCTTGATAAAAGATTTATATCAACACCTGATGCTCTTTCGGGTTCTGAAAAGAACCTTTTTGCTGTGTTTCCATCATTCGTATTGCTTGATTATTTTGGTTAATCTATTTGAGAAATCATCCTGAACATGTTTCTTGTTTAAACTTCTTAATTCCTTATTGGTGTCTTTTTTTCTTATTGATCCTGTGGGTTTAAAATCCAAGTCATAACGGATTTTTAGTATGTGTTCCATGAACAAATTTTGGGTCCAGACAGTTACAAAAGTATATATTGAATTAAATAGGATACTTTAGTAAAATTTTTTAAATCCTTTTGACCCTCAAAAGTTCTATTCCACTAAAAATTCAAATTTGATTAAAATATAGTACCTGAGAAAATATTTAATAACACGGCAGATATAAACGCTACGGTGACACATCTTGTCATTTCTTAAAGACTATTATCCTGCCAATATAACAAAAGAGAATGCAGCCAATTACCGATAAAAGTTTGCGAGTAATGATAATTTACTTCTGATCAAATATACAAAAATCAAATTTTTTTATAAAATAACATAAAATATTTGTCTTTAACAGAATGCCACCCCCACAATTACCAATATTTTGATCTAATATGTTTACCATTGAATGGCATTAACATTTTGGAAATCGGTGTTAGCAAAAAATTGAAATTTTGGCCAATGAAATTAATTTCTGAGCCATCGTGCTTCACATAACTTATGATAGTAGAGGTGTAGGCGAGTTTAGGTTTTGAGTATGGGCAATTTTTAAACGCGATCCTGATTACTTATGTCTAAACCAATTTGAAAGATTTTTATATGACGGATTCTGCTGGTCGTTATCTAAAAAAAAATACATCGTCGTGTACTTATGTTATCTCCAGTGCTACCAAAAATATGGAAGTGTTTTATGTGCATAAAAATGTTCATCAAATCGCAAAAAATGCCCTTAAAAAAAATATGCTCTTAATATAATATTATTTTTGCTTAAAAAAATTTAAAGCTAATACATTGTGTCAGGAAATTACAAAATTTCTATTAATTTATTAGACAAAAATTGTTAGGGAATCGTATGTTACAGTAAAAAGCAAAAACTTCTTTTGGGGGTGAAATATTCAAAATTTTTCTGTTAAGTATAAAATATGCAAAATTATGCTCTTTAGTGTAATATATACAAAATTATGCTCTCAAGTATAAAATATGCCAAAAATATATGTCATTTAGAATGTTAAAAATGCTATAAAATAATAATTTTCTATGAAAATATGACAAAATATGCTGTCAAACCCAAAATATGTAAAAATATACTGTTAAGATTAAAATATGCACAAATATGCAGTAACAAGTCGATGCCAAAATTTTTCAAATTGTTTGAAACGATTAAGTAACCAACAGTATGGTTTATTTGAAGCCCAGGATGACATATGATTTTGCATATTTTTGATTGCCCTGGTTATTTCTTTTAGTATATGAGATATTGGGCTTTAAAAAATTAAAATTTTTACTTTTCAACGTACGTTAATGAAGCTTTTTCGCTACAGAGGGTCAAAATTTCATCCGAATTTATCTTTAGTTCTTCTATTTTATAAACAACAGATAGCAAAAAAAATGTGCAAAGAAAGAATTTTGAAAAACTATTTATGCAGTCAAAAGTTATGGGCATTTAAATTTGAAGTTTGAAGAAAAAGTTAAATTTTCCAATTTTTTTTTTTGCCCAAAAGGTGGTTGCATTCTTTTTCTATTATATAGAAATTTTCTTAAGTAATATATATAATATTTATGTTCCTTTGAAAGATAACTAAATACAAAATATTCTAAAGGAAAAAGGAAATTAAAAATTGACTCCTGCGGGAACCAGGGTTTCCCAAATTTTACCTATTGTTTCAACAAATTTCCAATCTTCGCCTTAATTTCTATAATCGCAAAGCTGGAATCAAAAAATTTTAATAATTTCTATATCATCTAATATGTTTTTAATTTTTTTGTTGTCCATTGGGATGGTATCCGTTATCTGTTGGGAAGGTATAGAAAAAAACATTTTTGGCAATTTTTTAATTTTTTTTTTTTTTTTTTTTTTTTTTTTTTTTGGGGGGGGGGGGGAATTGCAAGATTTCTATTAACAAATCTTAAAAAAGTAATAATATATAAAATTAAGCATCAAAAAATCTAGTCAGGTATAAAATTTAATTTCAAAATATCCAAAAATTTTATTGCTTAATTAAGAATGAATAATATGCACAAAATCTTAAGGCAATCCTTTTATGATATCTTTTGGCAAAAGTCCTAACTCGAAAGCTAGCAGAGATCAGAAAATAAGTTTTACATTACCTTTCTAAGTGAAAATAGTGTTTTTATGAAGTAAAAAATGTTAAAAATTGGTAGTTCCGGCGGTCTTGATGAGTTTCTCATTGACAAAAAAAATGTACTTAATTAAAGTGATTATTTTATTACTTAAAGTAATGATATAAATAAGTAGTTATTAATATAACTACCAAAAAATACTTATTTGGGTTTAGAAAATAATGGCATTTGAAATGACCACTATTTATTAAGTAACGTGTAAAATAAGTACTACCCAAATTCCAAAAGTTTTTTACTGGGTCATTTTTATTTTAATTGGTACCTTTTTAAATAGATACTTTTTTTGGAACATTGTTACTTTTATACAAAATTTATAATTAAAATTCCTTAAATTCTTATTGAAAATTGGATAATTTAAAAAAATGTACTTTTTTCACATAGAATACAGCTAGAACTTTATGTGAGAGACACTTCTAACTACATTTTCAAAAAAATGTCTCATTTGTTTTTCAAAACGGAAAAACAAAATTTATGTGTTCAACATGTATTTTGTTGTTGCATGAATTACATTTTTGAAAATTAAATCAGGTTTTTTTCTCAAACATAAGTATCTACTTAATAATCTATGCTTTTTCATATAAAAATTTTTTGAAAAAAAAAATTTAAGAGGAAATTTAAAGTAAATATTATCTTGATTTCATTAAATGCAAAAAAAAATGCTAAATTTTAACTTTTAAGTTGACACACTGGTTTTAAGTTCTACGTATTCATAACATTACTGCTTTTGTTGGAACTAAAAGTAAACTATTAACATCATTCTAAGCTTAAACCCACCACCAAACCAATTATATAATTTCAATTCCAAAATTGATGTAAAATCCATAAAATATATTTTAGAATCATGAAATTCTGGTACAATATTATTATGTCTGTCTGACTAGTTCTCTTATCTTATTTGCTAAATATAAATAAAAGCATTACTTAAATTCAAATTTTGGTTAATTTCATACATTTCCTATTTTTTTAAATAGATGGTGATCGCATACTTCCTGTACTAAAGACCTAACTGTAGAAGGGACTATAGATAAGACCATATAGCAAACTATAAAATTAATTCTTGACTATATTGTAAACTATATACTACCCAGCAAAAACTTTGCTTTCCTAGTAAGCTAGCAGGTATAATTGGAAACAAAAATAAACTACTTATTTTTTGCCTGAATAACTAGTTATTTTTGTTTGAGTTGTCCACAAATTCATGTAGTTATTTTTTGACTCTAGGTGTACTCAAAAATATGTACCTAAACGAAAACAAATATAAAAAAAAACAAAAAAAACTTTGCCGTCAGTGAGACTCGAACTTGGACACAAACTAACCATTTGTTTTTAATGACTAACGTCTTACTCATTACACCATCTTGCACATAGCTTCCTAAGCGACGAAAACCCTTTTTTAGTTTAAAATATCTTTTTAGACATTTCGTTATAAAAAACTAACAGCTTCAGAATGGGGTTGAACCAACAACCTTCTGGTTGTTAATCCAGCGCCCTAACCAACTCATCCACGTGATTGCAGTATTACTGTGCTATTACACTATTGAGTACTTATTAATGTAATACAAAGTAGGCAAATAATAATGACGCTTCATTACCAAGAAACTACTTTAATAAGTAGTTGTCATTACTGAAAATCAAAACGTTTTTACTGGGTAGAAATATTATTCAATTTTAGTACTAGAAACATCATTTTCACTAAGACTTTTAAACATCTGTATTTAATATATTGCCTTTAACTGAATACCCCTACTATTAAACGAATCATGTATTTGATCTTAAGCAATAATTTATTTTTATTGTGTCTACCTCTATGACTGGCTTTTCATCTAAATACTTTTACATTTAATAAAAATTACTTATTTTTTCCTAAATTTAATAAAGTTGTATGTGCATATTTTCATAATGATAAGCTTAAACTATTTTAGTTGTTGTTTAAAATTTTTTTCAATTTATAGGCTTATTAATTATTAATAGTATGTATTTGGTTTTGTAGTTTTAAGTATTGTATTGTATGTATTTATTTTAGCCACAATTACCCCATTAAATAGTTGTTAAACATTTTTTTTTTTTTTTTTTTTATTATTTTCATAAAATTATTGGTTATAGCTTGTACTCATTCATATACCATGCAATTATACAATTCATACTTAGATCATATAGTGGCCAAGTTAAAACCATAAATAAGATTTTTGGTTTTTTGTAAACCTTTTTCTTATTGCTTTCTGTGTTTTTAGTTGGGTTTAGTAGTTTATAGTTTCTGTTGCTAGAGCAGTTAATAACTCAATTTCAGTTTAACTCAAGATTATCGCCTTAAAGGCTAAAAATTGTTAGCAGAATTTGTTACGCTAATAATGGTTATTTTCTTAAAAAAGGAGGTGTGATAATTAATGTTCTTTTTGGGCGTAAAGAAAAAAATTAATAGATTTTATTAAACTACAATTGATTTAGTAGCATTTAGCACAACATTCATGGCAATTTGTTGATTTACTATGTGTGATAAACGTGTGGCTAAAATTTAATGGTTTTCGATGGCAGTCATGGGAAAAACAAATAGAATTTTAAAGTTCTTAGAAATATGTAGAAAAGCAAAGTTAATTTGACGAGAAGTGACTAGTATTCAATTATTTTGTTGTTAAATCCAAGTTGTTTATGTCTATTAAGAAAGTATTCCTACCATCTTTTACATTATATATTCTTTTTTTGTCAAGATTATTATTTTCCAGCTTTATCCTTTAATATGTGTCTTTTATCCTCAAATAAGTATAAAAGTATATATTCCCTTGGCTTTTTGGGGTGAGTTGTATGTCGATTCATATACAATGCAGAAATTTTTTGTGTGGCCAAAAACTAATGAAAAAGGAGAGTTGTAAGCAACAACAAACAATAGCTATAAATTATTTAAGTAAAACTGCAATGACCTTGAGACAAAAATCAAAATAATAACAACAACTATAATAAATTAAATAATAAATTCAGTTAATCGCCCATGCATAGAAATTTCTATTGATTATCTTCGGGTTATTTTACATAATGTAAAGATGTAAAGAAAAAGAATTAAAAATATGTAAAGAGTTATTTACATCACATAAAAATTTATAAAATTTATTTAATTGACTTCATTTATAAAAATCTTTAATTTTATAAAAAAGAAAAATTGAAAATAATATGATTATTTATTTGTTGTAAAAAATTATTTACATCAAGTAAAAAAAATATAAACTCATTGAATTTGTACTATAACAAATGAATTACGTTTTATCTATTATTTTATAGAAAATGCAGTTGTTTACATGATTTTTCTGATAATTGCATTTTTACAAAATGTAAAGAACAATTAACATAAAAAATGTAACTGAATAATTATTCAAATAAGAAATATGAAAAATTTTTTACATGACTTCTAATACAAATAGTTTCATGTAAAACTTTATAAAAATATTAAAATAATTATTTACATACATAAATAATGTAAAAATTATTTACATAATGTATAAAATGTGGATCATCTATTTAAATGATTTCTAATACAAGTAAATATAGTTTCAGGTAAAATTTTATACAATATTTACATAAATTAAAGGATTATATTAATAAATAATAAATTTCCTAAAAAAAAACAAGTGCTATTTATGATAAAAATCACGAATTAAGGAAAAAATCAAAAAATTTAATAAAACGAACTTTAACAGTTATTGAAAAATTAATAATTTAATTTAAATCTCTTCCAATGCAAAAAAATGAGTTTCATGTAAGATTTCAAAGCAAAATGCCATTATTTTCATGATGTAAAAAGCAAAATTTTACTTGCGAAAACTATTTCCATACTATTCCATACATACTTTTAAAAAAATAAAATTTTTTACCAAATGTAAAGAATTAATTACCTAAAAAAAAAATAGGTAACAAATTAAGTTTAAAAAATTTAATACTATATATGCATATATATATATATATATATATATATATATATATAACAGAAATTCATGAAGAATTCAATAGAAATTTAAAAACTTACATGTTGTAAAAAATTCAAACAATTAAAATTTTTAACCGATACTTTGACTAGTTTACAATGTGTAAAATATGTAATTAATTATTTTTTATTTTTTTATTAATTCTAATGACTTTAATTCTCCTTTATATAGAATTTAGCAAAAAAATTTTAAATTTGCATAATGTAAAAAATGTAAACAATTTTTAAAATTAGGAATTCATATTAACAAAACGTATTTCTAAATTCTTTTACGACATTTTTACCTGATATTTTTAATTATTTACATTGTGGAACATATGTAATAAATTAATCAAAATAAGTTTTAATACTAATCAAACATGTGTAAGCGTAAAAATCACAATATTTACATTATGTAGAAAATGTAAGCAATTAAATTAAAAAAAAGATTTCATGCCAGTAAAAAATATTTTTAGCATATTTTTTAAAAATTTTAATTTATTACATAATATTGATAATTATTTACAGCATGAAAAAGATGTAATAAATTATAATAAATTGTTTATAATTTTCATTTTGTAGGCTTTATATAAAATTTAGTAGAACACGTAACATTTGCATGATGTAAGTAATGCAAACAAATTTTAAAAATAGGGATTTATATTAACGAAACGTATTTATAAATGTTTTAAAGGCAAAATAGTTTTTACATGATATTT
This sequence comes from Protocalliphora azurea, assembly GCA_932274085.1. Classification (NCBI taxonomy): domain Eukaryota; kingdom Metazoa; phylum Arthropoda; class Insecta; order Diptera; family Calliphoridae; genus Protocalliphora; species Protocalliphora azurea. Next base: position 19,240,533 of record OW026522.1, on the reverse strand, counting down.
AAATTATGTACATTGTGTAAAATATGTAATAAAATAATTTAAATAAGTTTTAATATTAATCCAAAAAGTTTGGTGTAGAAATTACAATTTTTACATTATGTAAAAAATATAAAAAATTAAATAAAAAACATTTCTAGTAAGTTTTTAGATAATTTCAATTTTTAACATATATTTTTTTTAAATTTTAATTTATTACATAATGTAGATAATTATTTACAGCATGTAAAAAATGTCATAAATCATAAAAAAATTATAATTTTCATTTTGTAGAATACGTAAAATTTGTATACTGTAAGTAATGCAAACAAATTTTAAAAATAGGAATTTATACTAACGAAACGTATTTATAAATATTTTTAAAATGTATAATTTTTACATGATATTTTAAAATGTTTACATTGTGTAAATAATATAATAAATTAATTTAAATAAGTTTTAATATTAAAACTTATCAAAAAAGTTTGATGCATAAATTACAATTTTTACATTATGCAAAAAATATAAACAACTGAATAAAAAAAGATTTATTGTCAAAACATTTCTAATATATTTTTAGAAATTTTCAATTTTTAACATACTATACAATTATTTAAAGCTTGCAAAATATCTAAAAAATTAAAATTTTCGATTTTAATTTTATAGGTTTTATATAAAATTAAGTAGAATATGTAAAATTTACATTATGTATATAATGTAAACAATTCTTAAAAATAGGATTTGAAATGAACAAAACGTATTTCAAAACTATTTTTAGAAAAATAAAATTGTTTACCTGATATTTTGATTTATTTACATTGTTATTATATATATATATATAATTTAATATATAATAAATTATTTTAAACGTTAAGATTTTATTTCAATTCGTAGATTTTTTAGTAGAATTTAGTAAAAAAATTTAAAATATAAATGATGTAAAAAATGTTAACAATTCAATAAACAAAATTTCATTTATTTAAAAACAATTCTAAACGATTTTAAAACAAATTTATTTTTTACAAGATGTAGAGAACTATTTACAGCATATAAGATATGTAACAAATTCTTATAAATGAGTTTTAACTACTTTTAGTAGATTTTATATAAAATTTTACAGAATATGTACAATTTACACAAGTTAAAAAATATAAAAAATTCGTAAAAATAGGATTTCATATAAACAAAACGTATTTCAGAAATATTTTTAGAAAAATAAAATTATTTACCTAACATTTGGAATTTTTTACATTGTGTAAAATATGTAATAAATTAACTCAAACATATTCTAATTCTTATTTTGTAGGTTTTAAGAAAAATTAAGTAAAAAATTAAAATTTATATGAAGTAAAAAATGTTAAAAATTCAATGAAAAAAAGTTATTTATTTAAACACAATTTTTAGAACATCTTAAAACTAATTTAAATGTTTACATAACGTGGAGAATTATCTACAGCATTTAAAATATGTAGTAAATTATTTGAAATTAGTTTTAACTCGTGTTAGTAAATTTAAGGTAAAATTTTGCAGTATATGTTAAATTTACACGATGTAAAAAATGTAAATAATTGTATAAAATGGTAACTCAAATTTGTAAAGTTCGGTTATAGCATATTTTTACTAAATTACAACTTTTAACATAATGTAGAAAGAAATTTAAATCATATAAACTATGTAGTTGATACATTTAATTTAGTTTTAATACTTTGGAAGCTAGTTTCCTATAGAATTTTGTATAAGTAATCAATTTTACAGACATTTCTAGACAAATTGAGTTTTTTACATAATGTAAAGTCTCAAATCATCTGAATACCTCTAATATTTATCCACAATCTTTACTTATATCTCACCATGTAAAAGTGATGAATGTTATTTCAATACATTATTATTTCGCTGTTTCTCTTTCTTTTTTTTTTGCTTTTTTCTCTCCTTCTATTTTTTCAAGCGTTCCCTATAAAATAACAGCAAAAAAAGTAATAAAAAATAAACAAATAAACCATAAAATAATAAAAGCAGTAAACACCTGCTGCGGTTAAAATAAAACAAAACAAAAAACATACATACTTACAACACACTAAAGTATGTTAGCACGAGTTGGTTAAAACTGTTTTTGGTAAGAAAAATAAAAAAAAAAAACAAACTCTATTGTTCATTTGGGTGGCTTTTGGGGTGAGTTGTATGTCGATTCATATACAATGCAAGAATTTTTTTGTGGCCAAAAACTAATGAAAAACGAGAATTGTAAGCAACAACAAACAATAGCTATAAATTATTTAAGTAGAACTACAATGACCTTGAGACAAAAACCAAAACAATAACAACAACTTTAATAAATTTAATAATAAATTAGTTTAAAGAACAGGCTAATAAAAAAAATGATTTATTTATAGATTTAAATTTAATATTATGGTGGTTAATATAGGAAGGTATGATTAGTTGCTGACAAAATTTGATACCAAATTTTCTATTGCATTTAAAACTTTAATATGTTTAAGCTGCTGCATTGTGGCTAAGACACAAGCTAATCAAATGATGCTAGTCCTTAAACATCTGCTGACTTCCAGGAATTCTTCAGAGAGTTTTTTTTACCACATATTAAACTTATTTTTGCTGCAATCCCACTGAGTAGTTTGCAACTATACACAGAAAATCTACAGTTTTTAGAGGCTGCTTCAGATTTTGTTCTATAATTTAATATCTACTAAATCAATTCAGCTGATTTTGTATAGTAAAGTGCTAAGAAACCCAACGAACAATTTGGATGAATCTCATTTAATTCAGATTACTAATTCGGGCGTTAGAATGTTTCATTCTCAATACAGATATCTTGGCTGAAATTACAAAAAAAAAAAAATACTTTTATCATGGAATTAAGTTCAGTAAAGAGGATTTAAATTCAGTAAAGTATATCCGTAAATATATGCGTGAGGAAATACAAGAAAATAGAGCATCTTTAGCAATTTTGGCTTAGTTATTTGGATTGAGATCGTTTGCTTCATTTAGAAATGTATATAGTCAATATATACATAACTGCATGGGTAAAAATATAAATTTCTATATTATGTTCATAATTTTTTGCATACTTAAAAATTGAAAGAAGAAAAAATTGTAAATTTTAGCATTTATAATTTTTAAGATTTTTTTTTTCTTTTTATTTGAAAATTTATAAAGCTATTTAAATGATTTTCGAAACACGAAAAAATTGTTATCTTTGTAATATATTACATTAAAAATAAATTGAAAAAAATAATAATTCTAATATATATATATATATATATATATATATTTTTTTTTTTTTTTTTTTTGTGCACTTAACAAATATGATTATAAAAATTTTACTATTTTCATAAAATATGTTTTTCTGTCTATATTTTTGAGCGATCAGGAACTAGTTTATTATCAAATCAAGCCTTATATATGTTATTGTTAAATTGATGAATTTGAAATTTTGTTCAAAATTTTCATTATTTTCGACTAATTCTGGACGTAAAATACAGCTTTCAATCAAATAAAAATTTCTTTTTTAACCATTTTTAAGGTCTTGCCTTTTGAAATATGTGAAAATATATTTTTTATTTAATAAATTTTGAGAAAAAAAATAAAAGAATCAGACCACAACCATGTAAAAAAGATTGTACTCAATTTAAAGTAAAATAGAGTCTTGATTTTGAACATTTTTCACGGCTGGACGAATTGACCAAATCAAAAAAAAAATGTAAACATATTATTGTGGAATGTATTAGAAATCTTGGAATATTTTTTTTTTAATTTTCACTACTGTAATACGGAAATTATTTGAGAAAAGCCAAAAAATCTAAATTTTCAAATTCACGAACAAGTATCTTTTTAACTATAAAAAATGTCATAGATGAGTAGGTATATTTTTATCTATCTCTTTAAGTTCTTTACAAGTTTTTTTAAATCTTTGAAATCGGACTTGATTTTTATACTCGAGATAGAGATCTTTAACACACTGTATCTTATTTCGTATTAAGATAGGATATCTACAAAATAATTTTTCCAATAGCTTAGTTCCTCCTCTACAACTCTCCCGTGCATTTTAATTCGATACGTCTAGTAATTTTGGGAGATATAGATTTATTAACCAGATTTTTTTCGATCGGCCCCACAGTGAAAAATATTTATCATTTTCTGTTTATTATATTTAACAATAAATGAATAAAAATCTGCACCAATAATCTCTAGAATATGTTTCATAACATTATTTAATATGAGCTAAATCCATTTACAAATTATTTCGCAAATTCTCTTTGAATTTAAAATTTATTGTTATTTAATTGATTGACATTTAGAGGAATGGGGTTAGGAGCATTAAAACCCTTGACTTAGAGAATTAGTGAAAATACTTTAATTGATTTAAACTACAATAATAGAACACTATTTGGGTTTAAAGATTAATTTTCCGGAAAGACGGGATGGATATAATATGAAAACCATATAATATCATAATGATCTGTGAAAAATACAAAGTATTATCTCCAGTTCCATACAAATTTTCATTGTAATAGATTAATTGGACTCTGAGATATTAACAAAAAAGTTGTGATAAATAATACATTTTAATGAAAATAATTATTCTTTTATTTTTATTTTTATTTTTTTATATATTTTTTTTTTTTTTGTTTTGTTGTTGCGCACGAAAAATTTAGTATAATTCAGTACAATTCAGTTTATAAAAATGAAACCTTTATAATTTTGATCTTGTTAAAGGCTTTCATATTCAAGTATAAAATTAGGAAATGAAAAATGTATTCGCTTTTAATAAAATATTTAATATTTTCTGGAATATTCTCCATAACAGATTTTGTTTTTTTTTTATTTTTTTATTACTTTTTTTATTTGATCCATTTCTTTTTAAACTCTATTTTACTTTTTGGTAAGCCTTAAGTATTCTTTAATTTTTTTTTTTTTTTTTTTTTTTTTTTGACTATTATTTTTTGAGATTTAAAATGGACAGAGTTCTGTATTGTCCTTCTTTGGTACATAGCGGCATCATTTGTTCAATACCAGTTAACAAGTTACTTTCTTTTTGTTTTAATAATCAGATCAGGCAAGAAAAACATAGAATTCATTGTGTTTTTTAATTATAGGAAGGAAACTTTTCTGACCGCACTCATTTGCGTACGCTTCTTTGTTCAAAGTCTCATTTGTTATGAGTGAAGTGCTTTTTCCCCCACGAAAATTTTAATTTTTATTACACTAAATTTATCTGATAAATTACCTGATAAAATAATCTGATAAAATTCCTGACCAGGATGTTGTATAAAGTCCACCAGTATATACTTTTTATCACCATTTAGGTAACACTTATATTTTTGAAAAAAAAAAGAAATAATCTCAATAATTTTCGTTCTCTCTTTTGCCTTCACATTTTTTCTAGACTTCCTATTAGGAATGGTTTTTACTTCGCGGATCTTCAGGTCAGCATGTTTTAGCTTTTTCGAAAAAAGATACAGAGAAATTTAAAAAATTCACCACATTCCATCCATCCAAAAATATATTGATTTTTTCTTAAAATTCGTATTATTATTATTATTCGTATTGTCCTATTATAGACTGTAGGACAGCAGACACATTTTTCTTCGGTTATCAAGATTTATTATGGGGATCGTGTACTCTTTATATTTTTTATGACTCAAGAAATTGTATTTCCCAACTCACTTGAGTTCATAGCAATTGTTGTATATAGTCAACATGTGTTTCAATAATTAATTTGAATTATGTATTTGAACTAATTATGTTCAATTTTAATTTTAAGAAAAACTAATTATACTATTACAATAAAATTTAATTCACGATTTAACGGTATTAATTTTTTCACGTATAATAAACGTCATAAGCAGTGTTGCCAGGAGATGAAAAAATAACGAGGTCAAATTAAACTTTAAAAAATTTCAAGAAAAAGCTAAATGCCTTAAAATATAAAGCCAGAAAAAGCTATGATTTTCTCCTAGTTTTAAAACTTATTTTTTCTCATTTTCACTATCTTTTGACATTTTGTTTAAGATATTGTAATAAATTTATAAATAAAACATACAGCGGTTGCCAGCAAAATGACCTAATGAAAAATCGTTCAAAAAAGTCATATACATATTTGGGTTAAGTGATTAGACGTCATTTTAGAACTATAATTTTATTAAGCATTTTCAAATTTTTAGGTGAATTTTCGCTTTTGTTAAATTTTTTTTTAATTATATTCATAAAGAGTTCTATAGTTAATGAAGTATATTAAAAATAATTAAAATAATCGATTTAGTAGACCTAGAACTAGTTAAGTTATTACTGATGTGGAGAATGAAGCGCTACGCTTAAACGCTTAAACCGTCGATTCTGTAAAAGTAAAATTTTCTCTGTTGTTGAAAAACTAATATTTTTGACTTTCTCAGACAACTATAAAAAGAAAAAGTGCTACAAAAAAAACTGTAAGCTAAAAAGAAAAAGCTAAATAAAAAACCTAGATTTAGTCTCAAAAAGACTAAACTGGCAACACTGGTTATAAGCCTTAAAATATGCAAGGATTTTTTCGTGTGCAGTTCTTAATTCTATTTTAATTAAAAACCAAAATAATTAGTACAAAAAAATGTGTAGATATTAATTAATTTTTATTAATAACTCAGAAGTAAACTGAGTAATCACGGAGCTATTACGGTTATAATAGTAAATCACATATATGTTTGTCATGTTATTTCAGGCCATCTTGATTATATACTTTTTTTCATTAACAATAAATAGCAAAATTTTGTAAAGAAAAAATTATGAAGAAATATTTACAGAGTCAAAATTTATAGGCATATAAATTTGAACTTTAATAAAAGTCGATTTTTTCCCCTTTTTTTGACAAAAAGGGAAAAAAATTTGAAAAAAATTTTCTTAAGCAACATAACTAGTATTTATATTTTTTGAAAGATAACTAAATACAAACTACTTTAAAGGAAAAAAAATTAAGAATTTGATTTCTTCAAGAACCAAGGTTTCCCAAAGTTAATCTATTTTTTCAACAAATTTCCAATTTTTGTCCTAATTTCTCAAACCGCAAAGCCGGAATTTAAAAAAAAAATACTTTATATAAAGCCTAATGTATTATACATTTTTTTGGTATTACTATCGGTTGGAAAGAAATAAAAAGTAAAAAATCCAATTTTTTATTTTTTTAAATAACACTTTAAATTAGCCATTAAAAGATCTATTCATTTGTAAAATTTCATTCAAAAGTATCCAATATGCACAAAATCTCAAATTAAACCTTTTTCGGAATCTTTTTGCAAAAAAACGATATTTTTTGCAGATTTTGACATAACTTATTTCAAATCGGTTCAGATATAATGAATCAGGGTCGTTTTGAAAAAAATTCATACCCGATTTATCAAACTTTAGAACTCTGTGGACCAGCCTCCGTTAGTTCTATATACTTCAAACTCAAAATTGAATTATCGTGCACCTCTACTATCACTTTGTGAAATGTTATTAAAATCAGACCAGCCGTTCCGAAACTGCACAATTATTTCCATTTCATATTTTGTATCGCACAATGTGCACTGTGAGACAGATGGACAGATAACCAAAGCTAAATCGACTCAAAATACTTAAAAAAAAAACTAAGTGATTATTTTGGAATCAAAAGAAGCAATTTATAAACGATTTAATTTTCAGAATTCATATTACTACTCGCAGAAAGAAACATGGCATGCGGCATGGTCACTACAATAATACAATGTTCTCGTAGTTATATTTTATTGATCCTAATAATACTGTGTTCATGATTAAAGCATTTCTCTTCATGTTTTATAATTAAATGGTTACCCTTAATTAACATTTTAATATGGTTGACTACAAAAATGTTATATTTGGAGAATATGTTTACCAGAAACAAAAATTTAGAAATTTTATATTTTGCTCAAAGATAGAATGTTTATTTTAGAAAATATTTGTTTTCCACAACTATTGAGTGTTTGATTCTAAAACATATTATTTTCTCCACAACTAAATAAATGCAAATATAAATAATAGAAACATAACACCTGAAAGTGGCATTCTGTACCTCATTAAAATTAAGATAATAAGTAACATACTTACGAGGATGTTTATTTTACGGTATCCATTAAATCTAATTTTATTAAGTTTCAAAAGAAAGTAAAAAATTGTAGAACTCATTTCATATATAAATGTTTTTATATAAATTATTACTAAATATTACTAATTGTAATTATTGTGTAAATTATATAAATGTAATTTAATTTTAATATGTAATAAAGATTTTGTTCTACTATTTTGTAAAATATACAGTAGACTCAATAAGAAAATAATTTCGAATTAATGTGTTTTAAGGTACGTTCAGACTAGTCAAATATTTGATCCAAATGATGTAACTACTATATAAAATATTTCCTAATTAATCTTTTTCAGTAGGAAATTTTTTTTTACTTATCAATAATCACAACTGATATTTTATAGAATTTTGTTTGACGCTGTTTTCTCTTATAAAATATTTGCAAGATCAAACAACGGTAAACAATATTTTTACAAAACTACGGATCGCGCCATTTTGATCAAATATTTCCCAAATGTGAACATAGCTTTATTTTAACAAATTTAGTACATGAAATATATAATTTTTTTCATAATATATTAAAATGGGTTTATAATATAATAGAATCCAATTATAATATGAAAAATAAGATAATAAAAACATAATATAATTTAAGGGCATTATAGTATGATAAAATATATAAATAATATGATAAAATTGGATCAAAGTATGAAAAAAATGCACCATAATGTGATAAGATAAGATATATATACAAAACCGGATAAACATATTTATCTTATTTATGTCCGGTGGAATCATAATCATTATTATTTATAATCATTATAATTTTTAACTGCAATCATATATCCCAATCATAATAAATTGCCCTTAGATTATGGTCACCATAACCATATTTTTTTTCTCTGCTTTTGTATAGCTACTTTAAACGTCTACCATTATCTTCTTTTAAATTCTTCAAATTTCTATTCAATCAACCAAATAAACACAACACTGACCAACATCATTCATTATTGTCTGTTATTGGTTATGAAGGGAATGTTAATGTAAAATTAATTAGTTTTTATTATTAAGTATTTTTAAGAATTTCTGCACAAATTCAATTATAATTTTAAAGCTCTACATTATTAATTATAAAATTAAAACTTTTGTAAATGTTCTTTTTTAAACCAAAGACCAAAACACGCAATTGCACAACTTCAAAGTAAAACTAAAATTTAAAATTCTTTTTGTCAGTTTCTTTATTATTATTTTTCAAGAACCTTTTTGAAACTTAATTTTAAGTATAAATAGTTTGAAACCAAAACAAATCATTATCAGTTTATTTTGAGTATTCAACTTTGAATCAAAAGAGTTCTATCTTCTTTTCTACTATTTAATAATTTAACAAACAAAATTTCATAAAATGCGTGTCTTAAGTGTTTGCGCTGTAATTTTGGCTGTCTGCAGTGTAGCCTTGGCTAGTTATTCTCATGGTGGTGGTGGTGGCAGCAGTTATACCGTAGTAACCAAACATGATGCACCCATTATTAAATATTTGGGAGGTCATTATGATGGTGGTCTAAGTGGTCATTTAGGTGGAGGTTTGGGTGTTGTTGGTGTTTATGGTGGCCACTTGGATAAGGGACTTGGTCATGGCTATGCTCTTTATGATAAACAAGATTATCATTACAAATATCCTAAATATCAATTTGATTATGGTGTCAAGGACTTGAAAACAGGCGATATTAAAAATCAATGGGAACATAGAGATGGTGGTCTCGTTAAAGGTAAGTTTTCCTAATATCCTTTAAAAAACAAACTCTGAAAAAGCCTATATCAATCCCTTCTTTCAGGTGGCTACTCCTTCAAAGAATCTGATGGCACTACTCGTGTTGTTGAATATTCTGCTGATGATCATAATGGTTTCAATGCTGTAGTCAAGAAAATTGGTCATGCTCATCATCCTGAAATCTATGCTAAACATTATTTGGGTGGTTATGGTGGTCATATCAATGGTTTGGAATATGCTAGTGGTTATGGCCATGGTCATGGTCATGCTACTAGTTATGTTAATGTCAAACAATTGTAAATTGTTGCCATTAAATTTATTCATTAAACAATTCTCCCGACCCTCCATAAGTGTTGTTATTGATAAATGCTTTTTCCCAGGACTTAAAACGACCAAATATTAATTATTAATATAATCATTAGCTGTTAATTAAATATTAAAGCAGAGAAAAAAAAATATGCCAAAAAAAATAAAGTGAAGAATATTTGTGTGCAAATACACAAGAAATATAGAATATAAAAAAATTGTATTTTATTTAAGAATATATATTTTAATAAGTAGTTGAATAGAAAGGTTGGGGAATACAAATTACAGTTATGAATTATGAGTACTTTTGAATACTCAATACCTTTTATTTGGGTACTCGATACTACTCAATACTTTAAAGATGCATTTTAATTTCAGAATATGTTTTATATTTAAAAAAGGCAAAACTTTTTATTTGAAGTTTTAAGAAGAGAATTAAATCTTTTCAGTTTTTAATTTATAAAACTTTGTTTTATTAATTATAGCCCTCAACTCCATATGCACACTGAGAGAAAAGCATAATTGCGGCATTGTTGCCAAAACAATATTATGTTCTCTTTGTTAATTTTTCACTAATTTTAATAATACTGTGTTCATGGTAACCATAAGATTGAATAATATGATGAAATGCGATGATAATATGATAAGATGGGATAATAATATGATAAGATGGGAAAATAATATGATAAAATGGGACACTAATATGACAGAATGGGATAATAATATGATCAAATAGAACACTAATATGTTAGGATGGGATAATAATGTAATAATATAATAATATAATATAATAATATAAATATAATATTATTATATTGTTACGAAATTGTACTTGAATTCAAATATAACGATTTTAACGGCTGGTTTAAAGTTAAATAATTATTTTCTTCTCAACCTTTCCCAAACTTTCTCAATGCTTCTCGACCTTTCTGTTTATGTTAACAGCAGTTAATATATTTGTAGAAATTATTAACATTGAATGAAAAGCTTTTATCATTGTTTGTAAATATGGCAACACTAAATATTGAAGCTACTAACATTAACATCGAAAGCTCTAGAATTCGAATATACTAGTTTGTCCGTTAAGAACATTGTAGAAATCGAGCTTTCGAGAAGCATCTAGAAGGTAATGCAGTGTATATAAATTGGCCATGAGAACACCATTGAGTCAGTCTAATTGAAAGAATCGTTAAGTAAAGACAAGTTAACTGCCTTGGCTGTATATTCTTGTACATTATTAAAGTGTGATGTATAAAGTGTATAATTTAAGTGTGTGTATATTAGAACACAAGTGACTATTTAAACTGTTGTTGATGTACATTTTAAATAAAATAAAGAGTCGTTACAACTTTTAAACTACTAAACTGCTTTTATTTGCAATCAAAGTACCACAGTTTTTAAAAAGTAAAAACGTAACAATGGTTCGTATATTCATGTTATGAATAATATCGGACACAATATGATAAGCTAGAATCATAACAATTGTTATTTATAAACATATCTATTTTGAGTTATGACCATATATTCTAATTATAATATGTTGCTGTTAGATTAGCTCACTATAAATATATCTTTTTCGACGTGAATTAACTAACAAAACAAGTGAGAGGGTATTATGCGTTTGTGGTGATGTTTGTAATATTAAAATTAATGTTCGTTTAATAATCGCCTCAGAATCACTTCCAGACTCTATTTAAGTATATCTGCATATATCTGTTTGTCTATGTCAAATTTGTCATATTACAATATATTCGACCAAGGACGAACATTATTGAAATTTATTAAAAGCCGTTCATTATTTTATTCAGCAAACACAAATATTCTAGTGAGATAGGGTTTGATACGGTCAAAAATGTCTTAAAAAAAATTCTTACAAATAAATTTTATACAAGTTCAAGTTGGAATTCTAAATTTCAAAAAATGTATTCACAACAAGGAAAGAAAATAGCTTATTTTATATTTTACCAACCATAAAAATAAAATGTACTTTTTCAACCATAAATGTAGCATTTTTTCAATATATTTTAATTACAAACCTTTACATAGAAATATAATAGATTCTAAAGATACTTTTATTAAATGATTTTAGTAAAAATACGATTTGCAATTTTAAAATTGCAGCAACAAATTTGTTGAGTTCAGCTGAACACAGTGGAGAAATTAATTACAATTCTTTCTTTTGTTATAATAATATTTTAGTAGAAAGCTTACGCTTACGAATATGAAATAGACTGAATTCTCTATTAAAATAACTCTCGATATGTCTGGAAACAAAAACTTAATTAGTCAATTTTTCATTCGTGAAATTTTGACCAGAAATATTTAATTTTTGAGTCTTTTTTTATTTAAAAGAAATTCCAATATAAATTTTGGAAATTCTATTTTTAATGCAATAGAACTAAAAAGTTTTATCAAGTTTAAATTTTAGAATATGATTAGTATATAAAAGAAAATCCTTAAATTTATAGTTGATACTAACATCTAGATGATTTTATGCACTTTAGGGCTATTTCTGGATGTAGGTATATATGGGAGCTTTGGTAAATTATGGACCGATTCCCATAAAATTTGGCAATATTGTTTCTTCTTACATAAAACTCATTTGTGTCGAATATTAACTTGATACTAACATTCGTATGGGATTTATGCACGTTAAAGTAATTTTTGGAAGAGTGGCTTATATGGGAGCTATGGTCAATTCTGGACCGATCTTCATAAAATTTGGTACAAAGATTGATACTTGACTTCTTTTCTCCAAATTTCATTAAAATATTCTTAATTTTAAGGCTCTTTTGAGTGTTAAAACTCTATTGCAGGGGGACATTTGTATGGGGGCTAGGTGAAATTATGGACAACTAATTCGTCCTTATCTCATGAAAGTCCCACATGCCAAATTTCATTGTATTATCTTTAAAATTGCAAACCGTACTCTGTGTACAAAGTTTACAGGACAGCCAGCCAGCCGTCCAGCCAGGCTGACGGACGGACATCGTTAGAACGATTTAAAAAGTGATTCTGAGTCGAGGTGGATGTTGGATAACTTCTTCAGTGCCCAAATACTATTGTGTGTACAATCACCAACTGCTGCTTGCTTATACAAAAAAATAACAACTCAGAAAGTCATTGCAATGCTTTTTATATATGATTGTGTGTATATTTTTAATAATTTTTTTTTAGATTTTTACCTATAACTTGGTTGTTTACGGACCGATATGGTTAATTAAAAAAACCGAAATTATAGAAAAATATTTACAACAGATTTGTACAAAAACGAATTCTGAAGCTCATATAGAAGCTGCACAAAATCCAAAAATTCATTTTGACAGATATCTCAATTACTAATTAACCGATTTTATTTTCATTTCTTCCGCTGCAATATTCCTAAAAAAGATACTGAATTTGCTGTGCAAAAGCGAGGACGCTAGCTTATATAGCGGCTTAGAACAGTCGAAAACAAATACGTTTTTTTTGCGATATTTCGGCCACTAATGAACCGATTTTGTTGATTTCTACCAGCTATATTTTAATATATAAAATATATATATATATATATATATATATATATCCGATAACTGGGGCTTTCTAAAAACTGATTTCAACAGACAAACAGACATGCGAACATCGATATCGAGAAAATATATACTTTTTGTAGTTTTAGGTAAATATTGTAGAAATTACAAACAGAATGACAAACTCATATATACCCTTTGTGGTGAAGAGTAGAAAAGAGTACAAAATTTATCAATATACAAAATTTATAATATAATGGTCAATTAAAGTCATTTAAAAAATTTAAGTCTTTTTAATTTTTTAAAATGCCAAAACAACTCTTTTTCGCTTTAAACCTAAATCACATTTTTTTAATTTAAGTTTTAATTTAATCAAAATTTGCAATTCCTTTAAATTATTAGTTAATTTTTTTTTTTATTTTAAATTAACCGCTTCTCTAATAAAAAAACATTGTAATTAATTTAATTTTTTAATTGAAAATAATTAAAAATTATTGCAGCTACAATGTTAACAAAAACCAGTACAATAAAGATTTAAATGAACTCTGTCACAAAATTAATCTTATTTCTAAAACACTTAATTAATACTCGTCATCCAATAATATCAAACATTATCGTTATAGTAATTCAATTTTATTAATTTCATTTTCATAAAACCAAAACTTTCATTTTTAACGGTTATTTAACGAAAAAATTGAAAAATTCATTGCCAACAAAATTTATTCAGGTATAATATAAAACTAAACTTAATGCAAATGACACTCTAAATAGATATCAAAATTAAGCAAAAAGCAAAACATCTCCCGCCATTACACATTTAACTGCAAAAAAAAAAAAAAATTAAAATTTAACAAATCAAATTTATAAAATAGATAGAGAGGAATTATAACGACATCTGTGTACTAAATATTACATTTAATTTGAAGCAAAATATGCAACAACTTTTACTTTCTTTCAAAAACTCAACTAGACGTTGTGCATACATATAATGTAAGCAATTTATTCATGCAACAAATGAAATAAGACGAAATAATAAAACAAAAACGTTGCAATATTAAAAAATAGAAAAATAACAATAAATCAAAAAAAAAAACTGATAAAGTTACAATGAAATTCATACCAAATTTATAAAACTTGAATTTCCGACTTACTTTGGCTTTTGCCACCAATCAGTTAGTTCCAGTAAAAGAGATGATTTTATACAAGTTTTATATGCCATCTATCAAATTGATAAGAAGAAAATCGTTTAAAGTTGTCATGACATTAATTTTTACAGTTATAAAAAAATGTACCTAAAAGCTAAATAATATTAAATAGCTAAAGTGATGTTTGCAACATTACCTGTGTATGACTGAGCAATAATTGTTCATTTGTAGGCTAAAAAATTAAAAATGTTATAAATAGAATATTATCTGTCAACCGCTTTATCTTTTCGTTTTTTTTATTTTATATTTTTTATTTATTTGTAATGTTGATGCAACATATTATACTAACCCGGTTACACCAGTTTAAGCCATAAACAGGAGTTCAATGAGCAGTAGTTAACAAGATTTGTAATAGACACAACTTAACTCACAAAGAAAAACAAACATTTTAAGAAAACATCTTTGAGGATTTTCCAATGTTGAACTAAACATCTTTAAAAAGTTTCAGTGGTAACAATTTAGCGTTTTATTGAAAGAAATCAATGCGTTTTTTAATATTGTGCCGTTTTGCAAAAAAAAAAAAAAAATCTAACAATTTTAAAAGAAAGACAAATTTTTAAAAATTTAAAGTTTACTCAATAAAATTTAAAAAAAATTAACGTGAAATTCATCGAAGACAAAAACGATACAATTCTCGTAAAAGTTTCACATTCAAAAACATATTTACCCATTTCACAAAGTATATAATTTGAGTTATTGTGTTACGCCCCTACGGGAAATTGGTGGTAATTGTAGTAATGGACCGGTCCCTAAGTATCAATTGAGAACCAAATGACACCTTACTAGTCACCAAAGTTCCAGTTGAGAACACTACACTCACTAAATTTCAATTGAGAGTGAATTTATAACATGCTTGTCAAGTGCGTAATTAGCAGCTATAACAATCTGTGGCTGAGTGGTTAGTGTCGAGGACTTTAAAACGCATGATACGTCAGAAAAACGTGGATTCGATTCTGGGTGCCGCCATCGTCATTAACGAAAAATCGTAAAATAAAATTAAATAATTCAGTAAAATATAATATATAATATAATATATAATATAATTCAGTAAAAATATAAAAATAACAACAAGTTTTTGACTCTGAATATGTTCTCTGATCTGATCTGTTCAATGACCTGTCCCAAGATGCTAATTAGCCACATTCAATAAAAACCCCATGTAAAAGTAACAGGTTCCTCCCATATAAAGTTCCGGAACTGGAACCGGCCACTAGCCCTGAGAACCTATCACGTGACTGATTTTGAACCGGTTTTCCTTCTTCTAGGAATATTATTTGAAATAACACATTATTTAACATTTGTTGAAAATTTATATGGAAATTTAAAATAACATTATAAATATTTTGAAACCTATGTTTATGAAATTTGTTAAAAAATTATTTTGTTGATTTTGATAATTTGTTGATTTCTTAAAAAAAATTAATTTTTCATTCAAAATTTTTCAACCAAATCCCAAATTTACACCAAAAATTTGATTTTTTTTATCAAAAATCCAAAGTTTTACTAAAATCCGTTTTTTCACAAAAATTTCGATTTTTCACCAAAAAATCGATTTTTTACTAAAAATTCGATTTTTCACCAAAAAATCGATTTTTTACTAAAAATTCGATTTTTCACCAGAAAATCGATTTTTTACTAAATATTCGATTTTTCACCAAAAAATCCATTTTCAACTAAATATTCGATTTTTCACTAATTATTCGATTTTTCACTAAAAATTTTATTTTTACCAACAAATCGATTTTTCACTAAAAATTCAAATTTTCACATAAAAATAGGTTTTTCACTAAAAATTAGATTTTTCATTAGAAGTCTGATTTTCCACTAGCAATCTAATTTTTTACTAAAAATATGATTTTTTTACCAAAAATTAAAATAATCGATTTTATCCATAAAAAAATTTATAGTCGCCCAAGCCCGGCAATATGCTATTCCGTTTGAGCCTCAAAATGATTTTCGAGTTTTTCGAAAATAGCCTTACATGGAACCTATGGCCAATTATGGAACGATTCTTTCGTATTTTGATTATGATTTCTGACTATACAAAGCATATTTTCCTACAAGCAAAATAATACGAAAATGATTCGAATTCGTATTGCTTAGAAGAAAAATTTTATTACTCGTATTTTATTATTCGTATTGCGGAAGTTTTCCCCATCGGGAGAGATTGTGCGTCACAGGCGATACATCTAAGAAATCAATACGCCTGGAAGAAAAATAGACAATATTGCTATATAATCATATAGGTGAAAAAAAAGATGCCACCAGATAATCTGCTGGTAGATGTAATAAAGGAAAATTATTACTAAATAAATCTTGAAATAATATAAAGCATAATAATATGAAATAGCACGAAAACTAAAACGCTCACATAAAATATCCATTTTTATTTTTTTTTGCTACAAAACAAAGAAATTTCTTCAATATACATATTTTCATTTATGAACAATTTATCGACAACTGAAAAAATTGTGGCTGAAAAATAAAAGTATTAATTTCTTCCAGATGATCTCAATGGGATATCAGTCAATTTATTGCGGAAATGATAATCACCTTACTGAAAAAGGGCGATATTTTGAGGATAAAATAATTTTCTTTAAACTGATAAAAATACAATATTAGAAAAAATTGCTTTGATGACTTTTGTCCAAAAAATAAATTTCCTCTAGGAAAATACCTTCCAAATGTTGTGTCAAATAATATCTTCATATGGTTATTTATGTAATATTTATGCGAGTTAAAGTGAGGGTTATGCTTAATTATGAACCGATGAAGTTTAGTATTCTGTCTCACTCTTGTATAAAATTTATTTGTATCAAATTTTATTGAAATAGTGGCAAAAGTAAGAAATTTATGATTATTAAACCTCTATTCCGAGGGAATATTTGCTTAGGGAGTTAGGTGAAATAATGGACCGATCATAATCAATTTTAATAGGCTCCATCATTATACCAAAATAGTCAAATGTTCCGAATTTCATCAAATTATCATAAAATTACGACTTGTTCTTTATGCACAAGTTTCACATGGACAGACATGTTAAATCTAGTCAGAATGTAATTCTGTGTCAATTAGTATACTTTAAGATGAGTGTTGCAATATATTTATAAAAAACTGTTTTCAAAAAATAAGATTTTTTCCAACATTTTTCGTTAAAAACATATATATTTAGAAAAAACAAAAAAAAATAAATAATATAAAATTTTGATATTTTTTCGAAAATTGTAATAAAGGGTGATTCAAGTACAGACACTTTTTTCAATAGCCTTTTTTGACAGATCACGTGTGAGTCGTGTCATACTGTCATGTGATTTTTGTTTAGTATTTTTTGGCATTTCATAATGGAAAGACTTACGCCTGAACAACGTTTACAAATCGTTCAACTTTATTACGAAAATTCACGTTCTGTGAGGAATGTGTTTCGTGCACTTCGCTCAATTTATGGTCAACATAATCGGTCTTCTGAGCGTACTATTCGCAGTACCTTCACCCATTTTGAGACACAGCATTCATTATTGGATAATATTTGACCGAATAGACCACGCCCAGCACGCTGTGAAGAAAATATAGCGGTCGTAGCTGAGAGTGTACACGAAGACCGTGGAGAGTCAATTCGGTGCCGTTCGCAGCAACTCGGGCTGACTTATGGAACGACTTGGCGCATTTTATGTCGATATCTTAAATTGAAAGCGTACAAAATACAGCTTGTGCAACAACTGAAGCCGCTCGACCTTCCCAAGCGACATCGCTTCGCTCTATGGGCTCTTGAAAAGTTCCAAGAAGATCCGACGTTTTCGAGGCAAATTTTGTTCAGCGATAAGGCCCATTTATGGCTCAATGGGTATGTAAACAAACAAAATTACCGCATATGAGATGAAGAGCAACCTGAAGAGATTCAAGAACTGCCACTTCATCCAGAAAAAATAACGGTTTGGTGTGGTTTGTGGGCCGGTGGTCCATATTTCTTTAAAAATGATGCCGGTGCGAACGTAACAGTCAATGGCCGGAAATTGAAGCTCGTGATCTCGGCGACATTTAGTTTCAGCAAGACGACGCCACTTTCCATACATCGCATCAATCAATGGATTTATTTAGAGAACACTTCGGTGAGCACATAATTTCACGTTTTGGGCCGGTCGATTGGCCACCAAGATCGTGTGATATCACACCGTTAGACTTTTTCCTGTGGGGATATGTAAAGTCTAAAGTTTATGCGGACAAACCAGCTTCGATTCAGCCTTGGAAGAAAACATCACGCGTGTTATTCGCCAGTTACCAGTCGAAATGCTCAAACGAGTCGAAAATTGAAATCAACGGATGGACCATCTGCGACGTAGTAACGGCCAACATTTGATGGACATAATCTTCAAAAAATAAATGCCAAAGAATTTTCTTTCAAATGATAATAAACATTCGCCATTAAATTTGAATTTTCTGTGTTTTTTTCTTTAAAAAAGTAGGGAACCTCGAAATGGATCATTTGAAAATGATACATTTATTCACAAAGCGTATTACTTTTCAAAAAATGTTATTCATTTTAACAAATAACACAATAACAAAGTTGTGAATTGGGTAATTAATTTTCAAATTACCATTAAAAAATAATAATAATTTCAAAATAACATTTTTTCAAACGTCATTTTCCAAAGATATGATTAAAAATTGTTTAAATTTCTACAAACAAAATACCGTTAAGGAAATATTATTTTTAAGTCAATTTCCTTTATTTATATATTTTTTGTTTTTTTTTTTGCAAAAAAAGTACTAGATCTTTTTTTAAAAAAAGTATCAATATTAATAAAATAACAATTTAAAATAAGCGCAACTACTACTATTTCTAAAGAAAAAACTACAAATTTAAGTAAAAATCTATTTTAAAATAAAAATTTTTGAAAAGAATTTTTTCAAAAATATTTAAAAATAAATTCTAATTTTGAAAAATAAGCTACCATAACAAGAGAATTACCAAAAAAACAAAAACATTTTTCAAAAATAAGAAAATTTTTATCCAGAAATAAGTTCTAAAGTCTATAATTTTTTGGAAAAGTTATATTTTTCAAAATACAAAAATTCTTTTACAACCAGCTTTCAAAAAAAAGCAAGGTTGGAAATCAATACCGATACCGATTAAAAACTACAAATTTATCTTCAGTTCTCTACCAGCGATTAAAAATCAAACGCTTAAAATATTTTGTTTAGATTTTTGTTCAGAAAAATATAGTTGTAGTGACCATAATATAAGATAACATATTATAATTGGAACATATGATTTCAGCGAAAAATAGAAATGATTATAAGTAATAATTTTTATGATTCCATTTAGCCATATTTTGTCCGATTTTATGGTTTGTTTTTTCATGTTATGATTCTAGTTTTACATATCACTACCTCATTATCCTATTTCATCAGATTATAATTTGGTATTATTATATTATTATTCTATCTTATTATATTATTATATCACATTGTCATATTATAATTGAATTTTATAATATTATTATGCCATTCTTCTTACTATTATTTCACTGCATCATATTATTATTCCAGAATATGATATAGTTTTCCAATCTTATCATATTATTATTTCATTTTGTTATATTATTATATTATCTCATCATATATTAAAATAAAACGTGTTAATAAAAAAATATTATTTTTATAAATTTCTTATTGAAGATAATAAAGAAAAATGTTCATTAACAAAAAAATATATTTAAGTAAATTGTGAATTGGATAATTCATTAATTATATTCATTTGTTCAACCACATGTGGTTCAAATGCAAGATATGTTTTTTTAACTAAACCCTTTAATGGCAGTTAATCAACTAAATCATACCGTGATTTGGTTATAACCTTGTGTATTTATATTTATTCATATATAAATTAAATCAAAATTAAAATGAAGTTGGAAAGCAAACATTAAAAACGAAATATATTTAAAAACAAACAAACAAATTATTAATTTTTTCCACTAAGTTTGTGAAAAGGAAAGTATTATATTTATTTATTTCAAACATTTTACTATCATGGGAATAATAGTATTAATATGGTTTAAAAATAGAATATGGTTTAAGAAAAATACTGCAAATATTCAATGGTTGTAATGATATTTTTCATATTAATAAAATTTTGTTTCTTGTAGAAAAAAACATATAATTTTGTAGAAAACCATATTAAAGCTTTTATTGAGTGTAAACATTAAATGATAAAATTGAAATAAAAACATTATTATCATGAACACAGAGTTATTAAAATTCAAGAAAATTAACAATGAGAACGTAATATTGTTGTAGTAATAATGCTGTAATAATATTTTTTCTCTGCGTGTAGGTTTCTAAAAATTTTTAACACAAGTTAACAAAGCGGTAAGGAAAATTTTATAGCAAATAATTTTACGTAATTCACAATACTTATGCCAGACATAGTACGTTTTCTCGACGAACTTACCGAAATTATCCAAAGCCGCCAGTGTTGCCAGTTTGGCCTTCTGAAAGCTCAATCTAGCCTTTTTATTTTGTTTTTAGCCTCAAAATTTTATCTTTAGCTTCTAGCTTTTTTTTAACCTCTTTTGATTCCTAAATTTGCCTTAAAAGGCTAAAATTTTAATACTTCAACAAAGAATAAAGTAATTTCTTATTAGCTTTTACTGTTTCATTTCTACAGAATCATTCATTTTTGTGCATTAATTCGTACAAATGAATCAAGATTATTTATATTTAACTAAAATTTTCGCCTGCGACGCTTCAATCTCCCAATCAAATATAACTTAACTAATTTTATGGACTTACTTAATCAATTATTACAGGCAATTATTTGAAGTTTATTAAAGCACGGAAAATATCTATGAATATTATTTTAAAAAAATTCTGATAAAAGCAAAAAATCACACAAAAATTTGGAAATGATTAATCAAGCCAAAACATTGGATAATTTTTCATATGAAATATTTATATGTAGAAGATTTTTTCTGGATTTATGGTGCCAGTCGTTCTATGTTTTATTTATAAATTTATTACAATATCTTAAAAAAAATATCAAAAACTAATGAAAAAAATGCTTTTTTAGGCTACTATATTCCATTATACATATAAGAGCTTAAAAAATGGAAGATGATTAGCTGAAAAAATTTATAAATATCAGCATTTAAAATCTAAAAAAGAATATATTTTTATATTAGATTTGAAAATTTAAAACAAATGTCTCGCTTTAGATATCAATATAAGTTTTGGAGCACGAAAAGTATTATTTTGTTAATACTCCAAATAAGAAATCTGAATATATTGAAAGTCCTAGCACGATACTTACAGGAAATATACAGAAAGGCTTCATTGCTTACATATATTTTTCACGAATTTATCTTTTCTCTGGGCTTATCTTTTGGATCATTTAGTATTACCTGATCTTTTTTAAAGTTTAATTTAGCATATTTTTCCCCACCTCCTGGCAACACTGAAAGCCTTGCAAACAGCGTTGCCAATTTATCGCTTTTCGCGTTTGATTTACCGCCTTTTAACCACCCAAAAGTCGCATTTTTTCTGTTAGCGTTTTTTTTCATTCGATTAGGAACATGTTTTTACTACTTAAAATAAAAATAGTATCTTAGGGCCTGTGTGAAACGATAGAAAATTATTATTTTTAGTAAATTATAGACAACTATGAAAACGAAAAATTACCACAAAGTATGCCTTCATGAATTCGTACCCGTATAGGACTATATACATATCTTTAATTTCACGCTAGAAGAACAAAAAAGTATTGCAAAGTCCCCCTTGTAAATTCGGATCTATACAGGAGCATGTACCTTTAATTTCTTGCTCATTCATGGACAATTATTACAAAAATTCCAAAAATTCCATTAGAAGAACGAAAAATTACCACAAATTTCCCTCTTGTGAATTCTCCCTCACTTAAGATTATAAATACGTAAGTCCATGTTTCTAGCTTTATTGTAATAGAAAATTCATCACTCATCACCGAATGATACTTTTTAATTTTTTATAATGATTAATAAGATTAATGAAAATACATAAGAGCGGGTTTTGTGGAAGTTTTTTGTTCTTTTAATGGCACTTTTTTATTTTTTTATAAAATAGAACGGAGAAATATGAAATAAAGATCAATGGACCTACGTGGGTAAGAATTCAAAGGGGTACCTTATGATATATTTTCGTTCTTCTAAAGGTACCTTTTGATATTTTTTTTTGTAATAATTAAGCTAGAAACATTAAAGATATATAATTTTATATGGGTTAGAATCTACAAGCCCATTTAGTCACCTTCTCCTTTACTAAAAATAATAATAGAAATAATTGGATACTTTTAGAACCTTCGAACGTTTTTGGATGCAAACAACAAGTACTTTATTGATAACCCATGAATCTTCTAAACCAAAAATCATAACCTGTGTTACTTAATCAGGATCTCACAAAGGGCTACAAAGTGGTACGGTATACCACTGCTTAAATATTATTTTTTTAAATATAAACCTGGAGACATAAAATTGGAATCATTAGAATGTGCGATTGAGATGCATTTTATTCATTTTCTGAAGACTTTATATATTATAACTTTTTCCCGTGGATGTTGGGAGTCATAGTTTAATTTTGCGGTGTTTTTAACTTTCAGTCCATAATTGACCATAGCTCTCATATAAGGTCTAGTTCTATATAATCTACATACTATGATGCATATGTCTGTTTTAAATTTAATTTATATTACACTTAATACAAGTATTAGCTACAGGTCCCACATAAGACCCTTTCTCGAATTTCGATGCACATGCACAATGGTGTAGGGTATCATGTGGTCGGACTTAACTGACTATATCATTTTTACTTGTTTTATTTAAATTCAAACTCGTTCAAGTTTTTCGAAACATATATCAATTTTTTCTATATGAGAATTAAGTATGTTTCAAAAAATTCGAACAAAAAGTCTTTTTTTCCAATTTTTAACAAATTAGTAAAAAGCTCTTCAGTAATTTTACGCAAAAATAATATTTTCGGAAAAAAATCTTTAGAAATAACACGATATTCAAAAAATCGAATTTTTTTTTTTTTTTTTTTTTTTGCTGTACACCATGAAATCCAAGAGACTCACATATGAAATATGTATATTAATATATAGGTAGTCAATTTATAAAATATCGCCTACTGTTGTTAACATAAAATGTTGAAAACAAAACTGTCAAATCCAGTATGGAGTAATTCTGAAGATAATTTTTTTTATTAAAATAAAATAAATTAAAATTGTTTGTCAAAAAATTTTTTGACAAACAAAAAAAAACGCCAAAATAAGAAATTCGCAAAAAAGGAAGAAAAATAAATAAGTAAAACAAAAAAGCGACAAAAGAAGAAAATATGAGAAAAGTTACCAAAACAAGAAAAAACATTTAAAATAAAAAATCGCCAAAATAACAAACGTCACCAAAAAAAACAAAATAAAGAAAATCGCCTAAAACGAAAAATAGCGCTTAAGCGACGAAAACGCTAAAGTAAAAACGCCGAAATAAAAATGATAGCTAAAACGACAAAATAAAAAATCGCCAAAGCGAAACAAGTGAGTATAATATATTCGGCTTGGCCTAATGTGTTATACCCGCAATCTGCCACTTTTCATGCCACCCTAAAATTTCATTTCATATGGGAGGTGGGCATTAAAGTGGGCGGATCACGCGCATTTTTGGTTTCTCAGTTAACATCGATCATCTAACTATTTGTACAAATTTTCGCTTCCGTATATGTTTTTGTTTAAGAGGTATCGGCGGAAATGTATAAACTGGAGTTACAACTGACACCCTGTGTTTCTAGTATTTGACCCAAAACTTTTTGTCCATGAATCGATTTCCCCCATTTTCAATTGCAAACAAACCTTACATAAGACAAATATTTGAGCCAAATTTCATTCACCTAGGTGGTTCACACCGAGCCTTATCCTTCGAACACAGCGGGATCGATTCAGAATCTTACCAGGCTTTAAATGATTTTCTTGACATGTTATATACGGAATGACAAACCCAATCTTTTTGGTGGGTATAAAAAAAGCCAAAATGAAAAATATCGCCAAAATGAAAAAAATATCTTCAAAATGAAATTCAAACGAGAAAGAAAGATATAGTCGGCCAAGACCGACTATACCATTGTGTACGAGCATCAAAATTCGGAAAGGGGATTTATATTATACCTATGGCCAATTTTACTAAATGTAAAATAATATATAAAAATACAGACTAGTACGTTGATACTAACATCTAGATGATTTTATGCACTTTAGGGCGATTCCTGGAAGTGGGTTTGTATGGGTGCTATGGTAAATTATGGACCGATTCTCATAAAATTTAGCAATGTTATTTTTACTTACATAAAACTTATTTGTGTCGAATATTAACTTGATATTACTATCACTATGGGATTTATACACGTTAAAGTGATTTTCGGAAGAGGGTTTTATATGGGAGCTATGGTCATTTGTGGACCGATGTTCATAAAATTTGGTACAAAGACTGATACTTGTGCATAACATCTTTGCACATAATTTCATTAAAATATTCTTATTCTTAAGGCATTTTTGAGGGCTTAAACTCTATTTTTTTTGAGGGCTTAAAACAATTTTTAATACAAAAATTTGTTTTATTTACACTAAACTTTTTTATTTCAATACGTTAGGAGTTAGAGGAGCACCCCGTGTTATTATTATTTTATATCTGTATAAATACAGTCAAAGCTATAACAAATACCGATATAACGAAAATCAGTTATAACGTATGAGCAAATGTTTGCATTAGATATCTTATATAATGAATGATGAACAAATTTTAATCCACATATAACGAATTGAAAGTAAAAGTCTTCCTCTGTTGCTACAAATTTTAAAAATATCTGTTTCAAATAGTTTTTTTTATACTATTTAAACACCACATAATAAATAGAAGTGATTTAATTCGAAACATTAAACTTTTTTTCTTTTAAAATTTAATAAAAATATATCAAAAAGTATATATCCGATATAATGAAACTCTTTGTTTATCGAAGGGGCCTAATATTATATCATTTGTTGAATCAATCTTCGAATGTATCGGGAATATTTTGGAATAAATTTCGTACAAATTTCGATCACAAAATAAAATTTACATAAAATTTATACAATATTGGATGACCAGATTCCAAAAGTAAAAATTATTTTTATTAAATTTTGGCGAAATATATAATTCAATATTTTTGTTAGTAGGAGTAATAGAAGCAACAACTCAAAATCATGTTGTATCTTCAAAACAAACTTGACTTTGAAAAAATGCTTCAATATAAATTTTATAGCCGCCACTACTACATATTCATATTGTGTTTCAACTAAAGCTGGAAAATCAAGTGGAAAACCTTAATAAAATAATGTTTATGCAAAGATCACACCAAAACATCTTTAACAAAGATCCATACCTAACTACATACAATATGTTAGCAAGTTAACAGCATCCATCGATTGTGGTTTGACTCTCTAATACAGGTATTGAATGCCGGTTGCCATGAAAATGATGAAGATCTTAAAAGCTTGCATGTGAGGCAGCAGACAAGTTTTTCTTCATTTAAAAAATAAAATTGCTGCGATCTTATACAGTTGTAACTGTATAAATACGTTGTCTTCAATACAATGCATGTTTAATAGTAAATTTGTCCTTGACATTGATATATCGTGAGCTGTGTTTAAAATAACGTTTTTATTTCTATACGAATTAAGTGGCAATATTGGCATAATCTTTTCGTGTGTCTTAGACGTGTTTGTTAAATAATAGAAGTGAATCGGGTTTTGTCTTATCGACTTGAAATAACGTTTTTCATAATGTCAATTGATGTAAGTGTTTTTTTATGATAATGGCTATTGCCTTATAAGGATGTAAGAGTGTTTATTTTTCATTAAAAAAAAAAGCGAATGGCAAAAAGAAAGCGAAAGTGAAAAGTGTGTGTATTATTACACTTTCACTTAAGTGAAAGTAAAGTTTTGATGATCAAGTTTTATTTGGTTGGATTTCGAAAAAGAAATAAGGACTTTGACTTGATAATAGATTTGTTGAATTTAAGTATGAATTAGTGTTGCTAATTACGCTTAAATGGTTGAACATAGGAGTAATGTGAATAGATTTGATTCTTAACTTTTGACAAGGATACTATGGTTGTAGTATTTTCTTTTTTTTAAATAAAGTTTCTATTAAATCAATATTAACTCATAAAATCACATTCGATAACAAGAACAATCATATAAATAAATACAAATGATCCATAAATTCCCATTCAATATTGTTTAACTTTAACATAACTGGTTGCGTAACCATGTACATAATTATAATCATGATGACCAGAACCTCCCTCCCAGCCACTATAATGAACTGGCTTGGCATAAACCACAGGATGTTGGGCATGACCAATTTTCTTGTTCACAGCATTAAAACCATTATGATCATCAGCAGAATAGTCAACAATGCGGGTAGTCTGATTCCTTCAAGGAATATATTTTACAAATTACAACGAATAGTCTTTAAAAACTCAACCTTAACATGATCACCTTAACACTATATTTGATATAATTACCATATTCATCACCCTAACCATGATGAGAACAATCAACATATGTAGTTACTACAGCATAACTAGAATCATCACCAATATCATGAGGATTAAATTAAATTACCAACAGCAGCACAACCACTAACAGACAAATTTACAAAAGCCACAAAAAGTTTCATATTTTAAGAAAGGTACACTAGTAGCAATAACAGAAGAGGAAGAACTTTGCGTGTTTAAGTTGCTAATTTGACCAAAACTAAAAAAAAAACTATTATAGTTTTTGATAATTAATTGCACTATTTATACTAAAATGTTTTAATTGGTTTTTAATGGCTAACGTTTATTATTTAATTAGAAAATATAGTATTTTAGTGGCATTGTTAAAAATTAAAGAATAATAATAAAATTTTGCCTTTCAATTATTATTTTATTAAGTAAATTAACTACGTCAACACTTAAGAATTTTATTTTATGCAAGTGTTAATGATTTTTGTTAAAAGTATTTATTAGCATTTTTGGTAAAATATGTTAAACTGTAATTTGTTAATAAATTTGTCACTTTTTTTTTGTATGTTAGTAATAACTTACTTTTTTACCAAAAGAAATTTGGCATTACTCAAAAATGTTCCTTGATAAACGCAGATCATAATCGAAAAGTAACATATTATGATTGGAACATATGGTCACAGCTAAAAATATATATGATTATAAATAATAATTGTTATGATTCCATTTTATCATATTTTTTTCGATTTTATGCTTCGTTTTTTCATGTTATGGTTCGAATTGTTCATATTATTTTACCAACTTACTACATTATTATCCCATTCTATCAGATTATGATTTCATTTTATTATTTTATTATCCCATCTTATCATATTATGATTCTATTTTATCATATTATTATTTTATCTTATCATATATTAAAATGAAATAAAATAACAAAAATAAGATCAGATATGTTTGGCTATTTCCATAAATAAAAAAAAAACATCAAAAAATAATGAAAAATGTTAAAAATGTACTTTTAGTGCCAAAATATTCATTCAATTGCCAATATAGTACAAAAAAGTGCTAAAAATCGTTCAGCATTATTTTAAAAAAAAAAGTGCAATAGCGGAAAAATAAGTACTTGAATTGCACTTTAAATGCCGTTATGACAACGCTGATACCATCTTACTATATTATTGTCCCATTTTATCAAATTATATAATCTTTTTATTATATTATCGTTCCATCTTATTACATTATTATCCCATTTGTTCATATTATGATTCCATTTTATTATATTATGATTCCATCTTATCATATTATTTTCCCATTCTATCATATTATTATACCACCTCTTATGATATTATAATCCAATTTTAAAATAGTTTTTTAAGTCCATTACTTATATATATATATATATACATATAGTCGGATCAACTATGGGGATCATATAAGGTTTGCTTGGTATTGAATATGGGCAAAATCGGTTCATAAAAAACGTTATGGGCCAAAATCAGTTGTAACTCCAGTTCATACCTTCCGCTGAAATCTTTTAAACAAAAGCATGTACGATAACAAAATTTTGTGCAAATAGTTCATGGTTCGATATAAACACGGAAACCAAAAATGGGCGTGATCCGCCAACTTTACCGTCCATCTTCTATATAAGATGGACAAACAGATGCACATGTTGGGTATAATAGATTCGTCCAAGCCGAATATAACATTCTCACTTATTAAATTTCAATTTAGTTTTTTTTATATGACACTAGTAACATTTGTTAGGAAAATTTTGTGAAAAATTTCAAAATTTAAAGTTGTTGTCTTACAAAACTGTAACGTGATTTTTTATTTAACTTGAAATAATTGGAGATAAAGATTTGGGCTAATGAATGATGAAAGTTACAGAAGAATACACAATTATTCATATAAGCATTACTTCAAAAAGAAATTATAATAGATTTGCACATTTTTACCTTCTGGATGCTCAAATTTTCAAAAAAAAAAAATAATAATAAAATCCAATAAGAGAATAATTTTCCTTTCAAATTACTTATTTGAAATCAATACTTACAGGTAACGTGATGAGTCTTTTTCCTTAGGGATATTAGATAAGACATTTGTAGGTGATAAAAATTAGATCCCATGGGTTTTATTTTTTATTAAAATTATGAAAATCTATACGCAGAGGAAAAGCATGGTTGCGGAATTGTCACTACAAGAATATTACGTTCTCATAGTTAATTTTCATTAATTTTAATAATGATGTATTTATGATAGTAATGCTTTCGTTTCAGTTTTATTATTCGATCCAAATATTGATATAGTTGACTACAAAAATTTTATGTTTTTGAATATTTTTACAAGAAATAAAATTTTATTAATATAAAAATGTAATTTTTTCTGTAAACATCTTTTTTCTTGTTCTTAAATTATATTTTGTTTTCAAACCATATTAATATTATTATTCCCATAACAATAAAATATTACAAATAAATATGCTTTTTATAGATATGGTTGAAGAATTAATAACTTGTTTGGTTTTGAATATATTTTGTTTTTAACGTTTGTTTTCCACCTTCATTATAATTCTCACTTAGTATGTATATTAATTAATGTAAGTAGACAAGATTATTTTTTTATATTTGGTGTGATTTAAGAAATATATGATATTGATTAACTACTATTATAGGGTTCAGTTTAAAAAAATTATCTTGTATTATATTATATAATATATGATGGTACAAATAAATAAAATTAATTAATGAGCAAATAAGATGTAAATAATTTTTTTTTTTTTTTTTTGATTAATAAACGCTTTTATCTATTATTTTGAAAATTTCGTTATCATACATGCTTTTGTTTAAAAGATGTCAGCGGAAGGTATGAACTGGAGTTACAACTGATTTTGGACCATAGCTTTTTTATGAACCGATTTTGCCCATTTTAAATACCAAGCAAACCTTATATTATCCCCATTGTAGATAGTTGATCCGACTGTAGCTCTATAATGTGTTTTCTTTTCATTTGGATACGAGTAAAAACTAGTAATACTTTCTAACAATTTTAAGTAAAAACATGAAATTTAAAATTTGATTTATCATTCTCTTTCTTATTGAATTGAGAGTAACCGAACAATTAAAACTTAAATAAATTTGACGATTTTCAAACCACATGTGAAATAACAATTGAGTGATTTCCATCACACGGGAGCATATATCGGGCACATTTTTCATCAAAACAACAAAATTTTAAAAACCCCATATCTCGTTTCTAGGTTCACACAGAAATAATTTGAAAAAAAAATTCTGAATGATATCTATTTAATATTTTGCCTATTAACTTTTTTTCGTAAGCAATATTTAATGTTGATTTGTTGTGAATTTTATCATAATGAGTGACGAAATAGAAGTAAGTGCTAAAATTATTTAAAATTTACAAAAAAAAAACTAAAAAAGGTGTAGCGTCAAGCCTGGTTCGGGGGTCCATATAATATAGGAAAGGCCCAGAAAAATGAAAGCATATTGAAAAGAGCTTGAAACAAATCTGGTAGAAAAGCAGCTCGGTTAACTCAATGTACTGACTATTTGGTGCGAAAAGTTAAAGCAGGCTTGAAAATATACAAAGTCCAAAAGGTTCCAAACAGGAATGCTGCAAAAAATTTAGAAGCCAAACATAGGGCGTGGAAATTAAAATCAAATTTCATACAAAAATACTCAAGTTATATAATGGACGACGAAATGTATGTACTGGCAGACTTTTTGCAGCTTCCGGGTGAAAATTTTTATGTTGCTAATGCTTAAAAAAATGTTGAATTTAAGTTTAGAACCCAAAAGTAGATAAAATTTCCTAGAAAAAATTCCTGGTATGGCAATCCTTATGCAGTTACGGCAAAAGAAGCAAGTCATTTGTTACAGTGGGCTCTATAAATACCGTACTATACATCAAAGAACGTTTTCAAAAAAGGCTTCTTTCTTTCAAAATAGAGCACAATATGTCCACATATTTTTTGCCCTATTTAGCATCAAGCCATCAAGTAAGAAAGCTCTGAAATAGTACCAAAATAATAACATAGTTTTTATACCAAGAGAGGTCAATCTTCCAAATTGTTCGGAGCTAAGACCAGTGGATAGATATTGGGCTCTTGTGAAAAGGGAATTGAAGAGCTTAAAA
The DNA here is from genome assembly GCA_932274085.1 of Protocalliphora azurea. Lineage (NCBI taxonomy): Eukaryota > Metazoa > Arthropoda > Insecta > Diptera > Calliphoridae > Protocalliphora > Protocalliphora azurea. The sequence goes on along the minus strand of OW026522.1, from coordinate 19,208,982 downwards.
AAGGTGTCACAAAATATCTAAGAATTTAAAAGAAGGTGGGAAAACTATTCCAAAAAAGTGACTGAAACAACTATCAAATATCTAATGGAAGGATTACCAAAAAAAGGTCCACGAGTTCATAAGTAGTGGTTAGAACTATAAAAGTTATATTTTTCTGTGATCTATAATATAATAGCAATTAAATAAAGAAACAAAAACTCAAAACTCTACGATTAACCATTTACAAATTATTCAATTTAATATATGTTAAGATTTTTTCGATCTCAGTCCATAGAACAGTTTGAAGGAGAAAGAAAATCCATTTTTTTTTTTTTTTTTTTTTTTTTTTTGTAGGGCCAGTTTAAACATTTTGAGGTCTCTGTCTATTGTCTTATAAGTGCTTTCCAAACAATCAAAATCGGTATACTTTAAGGGCTTACCATTAGTATTCGAATTAACCCTTGGGATACTCTAAGCAACCCGTCAACGCTGACATCAGTGGCAAAATGTTGTACAAATTTTAAACAGATTCCTGGACATAAAGTATTATGCTTCTGATAAGCGTGATAAGTAGGATTTGGGGCCGGGAATTTCCCTCAAAAACTCTAGGGAATTCCAACGAATTTTTTTAAATTTTCCCGGAAATACGGTAAATTAAATATTCTCGTAGTTTTAAAATTCTGTGGCAAAAAATTTGCTACTTTTAACACCTTATATTAATGAAAGATTGACGTTACTCTAAGCATAGTACTTGGTATACAATTGGAACGTTATCTGAGAGGAACGTTAATGTTGCATAAATTAGGTACTTTTCTATCAGATATCTATGTATTTGTTTATATATGGTTTAACGAATTTACTTACAAGTTGTTTACGGTTCAAAAGTTGAGTTATAGAATGCTTCTTACTGTGTGAGAGATACAATTTCTTGGATATATTTTTTTATACCATTTTGTATATATAATATCAATGATTTCAAATTAAAATTTTTAATAAATAAATAATTTAAATACATATTCTCCAAATGGCCAATATTAACCAAATACGTTTTATAAAAAAAAGAAAAAAAAACTGCACATTCAAACTTAAAAATCACCAAAGTGTTATTTTTCATTTTTAATGAAATTAATTCCATTCATTTTCCCATTTATATTTATATTTATTTTGCAAAAAAAAAAAATAACCGCAATCTAGTATCAACATTTTTTACTTTATCTTTCTTTCACATCATAAAAATTACAATTTAAACTATTTATAAAATATGTGTTAACCAAACTAATTGTCATACTAAAAACCATTTTCAATCAAAAATTATTACATTTATAAAACATGATTAAAATTTTAAGACCATAATCGAAAATAATTTTTATGTTTAAAATTAACTCTTATGGTTATAGTAATTAATTGAGATAAGGAGAAAAAAATTTCTTTTTTTTTTTTTTCTTCACACCACAAAAAATAGCTGGGAAAATAGTTAAAAAATTATAATTTATAAACTTGTAAAACATATGTTAAATTTAAGTTTTCCCAGAAAAGTAAAAAGAAAACAAGAAATTTTAAACACTAAATTAGAAATAGAGAAAAACTGAAACTTAAAGACCATAATCATACTATCAATATTAAATTGTAATTTCTTGGCCGGAGATTGGTGATTGATTTCTAAATATTATTCCACATAGAAATTTACCAAAAGAAAGATATTATGCATTTATGTTATGTTAAAATATTAACTCTTAGATATTAAGCTACTGAATTTAATTGACATAAATACTTGCAATTATAAATTTGTACAGAAAAAAAAAACGCAACTAAAGCATAAAACTAAACAACTATTTAAAATGGTTTTAAGACTAGAAATATGATCCTAAAAATCAAATCAAAAAACATAGAGCTGGCAAGAGCTACGTGTTCTGTTAAACAATTTTTATTTAAATTATTACACATTTTTTATTTTTTACTGTAAAATTTTCGATTTTTCTTTTTTCAATTTTTTAAAATATACGTTTATTATTATTTTTTTTTTTCCTTTTGGTTTCAAAACTAGTGCCTGTTATCCAAGAAAACATCTCAAAACAAATTAATTGCGTTACAACTTTAACAGCATTAACGACGACGTTGGTAAATTGTAAATTGTAAATTGTACGTTATTACTACATACTCAATTTGTATACACAATCATTGCGTTAAATATTTATTTATATGCATTTCTATATACACTGGTGCATATTCTTATATACGCACATCAACTTTTTTAATCAACTTACCCATAATTGGGCTAAAAAATAATTAAAGTGCTAAAAATTAATTTTTTAAATTATTTATTAAAAAATTGAAAACAAAAAACTTAAAATGTATATTATTTTTTTTCATTGTAATTTTAGTAGTTCAATGCCATTTTTATAGCATTTTCCAATACACGAACTTAAACTAATGAATAAAGTTTAGCATTATTAATCATGCGTTGAAGAACCTTTGTTTTGCATAACTTAAAAAAATTCGGCCTGGCATTGATTCGACTAATTTTTGAGAAAATCACTGTCCATTTCTTCCCAAGTTTTCTTTACGTTTACTTTTAACTCCATTATTGTCATTATTGTTTCATTCTACGAATTTCTTACATAAAATTTACAAGCCATGTACCCTCACAGATTCTTCATTTAATTTAAGTCCATACTGCCAGCCGGCCAGTCCTATAATGAAATACTATGTTCATTAAACCACGATTTAGATTGGTTTGAGACATAAATTGCAGCGTTATCCAGTTGGAATATGCAATCTTCATCCATTTTTCATCCATAAGTGAGAGAAAAGCATCTTCCAACAATTCATTATAAATTGCACTGTTCATTTTAGTTGAGACAAAATATATTTTTGATTTTTTTGCAGCAGAAAAGGCTGCCCAAACCATAACACTGCCTCCACCGAAATTGCGCTTCTATGTAAGAATTTCGTTCGAACTCAAATCATGCCAATAGCAAGAATATGAATCGGGACCGTCCAAATTGAATTTCTTTTCATCAAAAAAGATTACTTTATTCCACTCATCTGACTATTTCTACTACTAATACTTATGAACTGGTGGACCTTTTTTGATTACCCTTCTATTAGAGATTTGATAGCTTAGTCACTTTTTTGGCACGGTGTGCCCAACTCCTTTTAAAACCTTCGGTATTTTGAGGCACCAATTTTGTGTTCGCAAAATGTGTGCTACATGTTTGGAAGCGGCAAGTATATTTTTTATTTGTGTAGCATTTAATTTATTCCAGGTGGATGCTTCTTTTATTTCATTAATTTGCCTTTTTGTTAATTTTTGATTACCTTTTGTTGGTTTCCGCACTCCATACCCTTTGTTAAGAAAGCCTCGAATAACTCCTTTCGAAAATAGCTTTGATTATGAAAAAAATTAATTCGACTATTTTGCTGGTCTGTAAGAAAAGTTCCTTTGTGCATTCTGATGAAATTTCCCAATAAAAGCAAAAATATTTCCAGTACACCGAGATGTTGTCATAAGAAACTTACCTTAAGTGAAACAAACAACTAAAACTGTTAAAATTTTTTAATATATTTTTTTTTTTTTTTTTTGCAATTTTGATTCCTACATACCCTGATAAGTGTGCCTTGATTTCTATGAAAACTTTAGAAACTTTAGATATAATTCATGGATTAATTGATTGTCCTGATTTGCTTCATACCATAAAACTATATGTACCTTCTAGGTCTCTAAGGCAAAACAATTATATCTTTTACATAGATATTCATAGAACAACATATGCTTTGAATGAACCTTTAGTAAAAGCTATGAGATTATTCAATAAATATTTTAATGAATTAGACATAAGTGTATCAAATCTTAAATTTAAAAATTTGTTAAACAGTTTGTTTAAATAATTAATTTAATTGTGTGTATTAAATTATCATTGATGATATGATATTGTATCCATAGACTGAAATCAATAAATAAATAAACAAATAAATAAGTTTTTAGACAAATTTTTCTCGACTGCATTCATAGGAATATTCCACTGGAATGATCACCAATAAATTTCTGATTGCTAAATTAAAGATAAGAAAAAAGCAAGAAGCAAATTCAACATGGCTTTTGGTTAAGAGAAACAATATGAATGCTATTATACGAATATGCACCAGTGTAGATATGTATATACGTATATATACATATATTCCTATGGAGTCTTACTTAGCTCTATATATCTAAATGCATGTATGTATATTTAGTTATTTATTACAAAGTATAACTTAGTTTATATTTTCTTTTTATGGAAGTATAAAAATTGTAGTATATTTAAATGTGGCAAAATCGTATATTAATTTATTAACTTATTTTAACTAAGACAGCTGGAAAATATGTAACAAATATGTTTTTGTAATTATTTTGAATAAGGCCAAAAAGTCGACCAAAGTATACCCTAACTAAAAAATTCTAAATAAGTATATCAGCAATATAAGCACCAATAGATGTCTTATACTAAATTTTTTGACTCAGCTAGATGATCCCAGTTGACCAAATGGTCTTATCGACAATGTGAAGGAAATTTTCATTGACGGCAAGACTAGAGACAAATTATTAAATACTATCTTCTTTTAAACGCCTCACAATGGCTCAGAATCGATTTTGAATCGATAGAGATATTTTGAAGTTTTTTTATCTGCATATGAATCTTCGGATTCTTCGTAATTTAGGTGCTACTAAAATTAAAAATTATTTCTAATTTATAACACAGTTTTATGTTCCAGGCACTATTGCCAGATTTCACGATTTATCGTCATTTCGACAATTTTGGATTCTGGAAATGGCCTGTTGACGTTTTAATGATTTTTGTTTCAAATTTGATGATTTTTTCTAAAAGAAGATTCAGAACTATTTGCAGCATTTTTTGATGAATTAATATTAACAACTAAAATGAAAATCTTCTTAAATTTATCAATGTAAATGGTTCAATTATAGAAAATATTTATGATAACCTCTTTAACATAATCGATTCAATTATGTACACTTTTGTTATGAAATGGCGAACAAACACTTTAAAAGACCTTTTTGTTATTTTTATAAAAACTTTTAATTTCAAAATCAAGATATTGGAAATCCTTAAATAAGCCATCAGTTAACTAAGTCATTTTGATGATGGGCTTACAAAAGGGTCTATGTATTTCTTATTAACTTTTCAAGAGACAATATAAATAACTTATTTTTTTGTTTGAAGGTCACAAAAATTGACATATTCAACATTTTTATGAATATATCATCAGACCTAATAGATAATACTTTACTTTTGTAATGAGCTGACAATGTAAAGTAAATGTAATCTTTATTAATTTATGAAAAGTACGGAAAATGTTTATTTACATATTAAAAACAAAAAGTACTTATTTCTAATATTAACGATTTCAAATAGTCGATCTTTTTCTCAAATTTTGCAACAAATTTATATCGTTGTCTTTGTTAGTAATACAAGGTGCTTTTAAGTTTAATTACGTCATATTAATAATGCCTAGGACTTTTAAAATTGCAGAATAGTTAACACTTGACTTCAAGAGCCATATTGATGTATTAAAAAATCAAGAGAACTTTGACTATGAATTTTAATCAACCCCTATTTCTTGCACTAAATCAAGATATGATTCAGATCTATGTATTAATTAAAATTAACCTTGTTAGGGGGCTCTTATTCCCTTTAAAGCTCCACGTCCTATTTTCATTGTGAATCTTAATGAAAAATCTTCAGAATTTCTCTGTAATAGTTATTTTTTAGATATGTAATATTTAAGATTTACTTTGTATGGGCGCTACCACTCCCTCTTACCTACCCCCTCTATTTTCATCACAATCGTTAAGCTGATAAAATTTTAAGACTTTTGTTGTAATATTTCTTTAGATATGTCATAATTATTGTTTTATTTGTATTGGGGGGGGGGAGTTACCACATCAATGCTCCGATCCCAAAATAAAACAAAGGCTTTTGCTGAACATATTTATAATACTTTTGATACTCACCACTTCGATAACCCTATGTCAAACAGAGAAATTTCTCAATATCTAGATGTGCCATATTAAATTAGTTTACCAACTAAGCATATTTCTTCTACAGAAGTTAGGGTCGAAATGAATAAACTGAATCAAAAAAAAAAACAAAAATCACCCGGATACAGTGATATCGATACCAAAGTCATGAAACGTCTTCCAAAAAAAAAAGCCATCCTGTTCTTGACATTGATTTCTAACTAAGCCATTTCCCCTCCCAATAGAAATACGCTGAAATAATTTTAATACACAAACCTAACAAACCTGAAAATCAAATTACTTCATATAGACCGATAAGCCTTTTAAGCATATTTTCAAAAATGTTTGAAAAAATATTTTTGAGCCGTCTAACAGCACTTCTTAAAAATTTACAAATTATTCCAGAGCATCAGTTTGGATTTAGGTAAAAGCACTGAACTCCTGAGCAATACCACAGAGTTATGTTGTGTTACCCGGAAATCATTCGAAGAGAAGAAATACTGCTCTGCAATTTTCTTGGATATCCAACAAGCTTTTGATAGGGTTTGGCACACTGAACTTTTATCAAAAATAAAAAGTCTGCTTCCAGCTACATTCTACTCGATTATAAAGTGTTTTTTTACAAAACAGGATATTTTACGAAAAAGTAGCCGACAAAAAATCTAACATTTTAGATATGAAAGCGAGACTTCCTCAGGGAAGCGTGTTAAAAACTGTATTGTACACAATATTCACAGCCGATAAGCCAGTTTCAGTTGAAATAAGTATCTCAACATATGCAGATGATACTGCAATACTAGCAACACATGAATCATCAACTATAGCATCTAGTTATGTGCAGCATTATCTAGTTTTGTTATATTATCGATTAAGAAAGTGGAGAATTAATGTAAACGCAGACAAATCAGTACATGTTACATTCACATTAAGTAGAGGAGATTGTCCCAATTTTACAATTAATAATACACAAATTCCCAAAAAAGATTATGTCAAAAACCTCGGATCGCCAATTAACATGGAAGGAACATATCAAAAATAAACGTCTGCATTTAAACTTTGTAAAATAAAAATAAAATTTGATTGCCTGCTCTCTCCAAAATCCCAACTTAATATAAACAATAAACTAAAACTTTACAAATCAATATTAAAACCAGTGTGAAATATGTTACTAACTACCCAGCAAAACCTTTTTGCTTCTGGGTCATGGAAACTACTTATTAAAGTAGTTTCTTGGTAATGAGGCGTCATTTTTATTTGCCTACCCTATGTTACAAAAATAAGTATTCTATTGTATAATAGCCCAGTAATATTGTAATTATATGGATGAGTTAGCTAGAGCGCTGCATTAACAACCAGAAGGTTATTGGTTCAATCCCATTCTGATGCTGTTAGTTTTTTTAATAAAATGTCTAAAAAGACATTTTAAACTAAAAAGAGATTTTATCGCTTCGCCAACTAAATACGAGATGGTGTTACTGAGTAAGACGTTAGTCATTAAAAAGGAATATTTAATATGTGTTCAAGTTCGAATCTATCTGATGGCAAAATTTTTTTGTTTTTTGTTTATTATTTTTATTTTTATTTCCATTTAGGTACATATTTTTGAGCACCCTAAAATCTGAAAATAACTACATGAATTTGTGGTTAACTAGAACAAAAATAACTACCCAACAAAAATAAATAGGAGTAATGATTAAAGAAGTACTTTTTTATTACTTCCAAAGTTTCAGTCATATAAACATCATCCGAGAATGTTATTTAAAAGCGATTCAGATAAATTTATCTGATATAGAATGTTGAGAATTTGTAAATACTTGTTACTTAATAGTAACTGTTTTAGTCAAAATATTATTATGCATATTTTTTTTTAATGAAAAATATTTGGTTTATAAAAAAATTTAAATAATTTCCTTGAATTAAATAAAGTACATAAAAAATCAATTTTATATGACATCGTGAACATGACTTCCTACGCAGTGAATAGGTATCAAAAAAGAGAACATCTTTCAATGTTAAATTCATTGGGAATGATTCGAATTTGCATTACTTCTTGATCATAAGCTCAGGATCTTATTGACTTCTTTGGATATTCTTTTTGTTTGGGTGGTTATTCAGACAAAAAATAAGTAGTTTGTTTTTATGTCCAATTATACCTGCTAGCTTACCAGGAAATCAGACTTTTTGCTGGGTAGTTTCAAAATTTTTAAAATCAAACATTGGATAGTAATTAAAAGTATTTTTTACAATACAAAACCCTTTATAACGTTATTTTATTTATACATATTGAATATTTTAAAAGTGCTAAACCCCTATATCTCTCTTTAAAATTGCAAATATTATAAAATATTAATAACAAATTATATGTAAGATTTAATAGTGGTTTTAAATAAATATTGTAAAAGAAAAATTTTTTAATTCTTCAAAACTAAGAGAAATAAACAGTTTTTTGCTCACCTGAAAAGTTGTGATTTACGAGATGTAGGGTATTGAATATAGACCCGCGATATGTACTACTTAAAACCGTTATAACTTTCGCACCCCCTGCACGAAATTCAAGTCACTTTATATTTATACAAATGTATTTTAATGTGCCATCCAAAAACAAAATTATTTTTGAAGGCCTAAAATCGAAAAAATGGCTATTATATAATGTATAAGTTTTATTTCCGATAATTAAATGGTTCACTTCAAATCAATTAATTACTTTCCTTATTACTACACCATATAGACTTTATTAATTTACTTACTATAGAGTAACACTCTTTCTTTAATCTAAGACATTACATTTATACCTCTACACATTCATGGTTTTTATAATTTTTTTTTTCCTTTTGCCACCAAATGTTAACGAAACATTTATGAAATCCTTAAATACCAACCAAAATTTAAACTAAGATAAAACAAACTCTTTTTCACATACTTTATAAGCAACATTCTCAGTCGATAGCTAAATATTAGTTAATAAATGCAAAAACTCATTTTAGTTGGCAACAAACTCTAAAATATTTTAGATAATTTTCATATAACCTCTTTTATTACACATTCATTTATTTCACATATGAAATCATTTAAAATTTTGTTCATATTCCCAACAGATACCGCGCAAGTGGTTAAATAGTCTGCTAATAATTTCACTAATATTTGCCTTTTACACCAAAACGGTTAATTTACAACCCATAAAAGTGGTGGAGGATGAAGGCGACGAAGAGGAAACTGAAATGATGGAATATGCACCAAAATTTGTAAGTTTTTATTATTATTTTGTTTTAAACTATTTTTAATTTAAGATCTAATAAATTGAAATATAATACATAGAATATGAGGCTTAATTAGTTAAAACTAATAGATTTAAAATTGAATAATAATAGTGAAAATTTAAAATTAGTTAATAATAATTATTATTAATAAATTAAAATGTAAAAAAATTTTATTAAAAAATTACAAGAGTTTCATGTTTACGTTTTTATTGTTATTGTCTATCAATCTTAAAACAAATTGTTAACATTTATGTCATAACATGTCAATATAAATAAGATATTTTTGGCAGCAAGAGTAGAGGGGTTCAAACTATATTAAAATCTAAGGCGTGCCTTAGTTTGTTTCTCTTTCCCCTTCTAAATTAAGAACATTTTAATAAAGTTAAAATTTACCGTTATGTTAACATTATAACCGTTATTTAAACGTCATATCATTTACAAAACAAATGAATTCTAATGAATACAAATTCATACATTCGTTCGTTCATTCACTTATGTCTACAATGATATCTGTATGTTCTAAATTTGCATTTAATTGTTTAAAAGGTCTTTTATACTAAAATATACAGGCTGATACACAGACAGACGGACGAATTGAGTACCATTTACTAAATTATGAGAGTATGTTTGTGTGAACTCTATATAAGATATTTCAATCCCACATTATGTCAATGGCTTGATCCTATTATGTCTGTTAACATGTTTTTGACACAAAGTAAAGACACATTTATTTATAGTTTTGCACTGTTTATATCTATTTAATTTATTAAATATATAAAAGACAAATACTTTTAGCATAAGATTTTATTTATTTAGAAAAATCCACTTAATTTAAAATTATATAAAATATAAAAATGTAAATGATTGTGTTAACACAATATAAATTAGTTCATTTACACCTTTTAAATAAATGGAAATAGGAAAAAAAATCTTAAATTGAAATATTGCTCAAAATGACAGGTAAATTTCAATTTATTTCAAAAAAAAAAACTAAAAAAAAATGACAAAAATGTTATAATAAAAATAGTTACAATAACACCACAAAATTGTTAAGCAAATGTATTTCAATTTTAATTAAATTTTATTTTACAATTAGATTTTAACTTTGTAAATTTCATAATCTTGTCAATATTTATTTATTTTATTTTAATTTTCGCAAATTACTGTCATTAATAAAATATTTGTTGTTTTTTTATTTTACCATAAAAGCATAATTAAGAAATTATAAATATTTAGACATTTTATAAAGGCAAAATATAATATTTTTTTGCTTAAAACCGCAAAAAAATATTTAAATTCTTGTTTAATTATTTACAAAAAAAAAAAAATAAATAAATTGAATAAAATGCATAAATATTAAAAAGTAAGTTCTATAAACTTGTTACAGATATGTTGCAATATATATCACTCTTATCAGTAAAAAACAATTTAATTCATTCATTAAATAAATATTTTAAATATTTAGTTAAGACTAAAAATACTCAAAAAAAAAAAAAAGAACTAAATGTGACCAACTAAAATTAAACCCAAACACAAAATAAAATCAATCATTTTAAATCCTTTTTGCAATTTTCAAATTTAATTGGTTTTACCAAACATTCTAACATTAAATCCACTATTCCCCCCCCACCCCCCCCCCCCCCCCCCCCCCCCCCCCTTTACAAAAACCACTTTTAATACATAATTTATTTTAAAATTCCTTCATCATTTTTATTTGATATTAAACCCCACCAACAGCAATATTAGCAACGGTCAATCAGCAGGTGATATAAAGCTAGTCTAAAATATAAATGAAATAAATCAATCATAAATAAATGATTATTAACCTTAACTTGACTATATTTAGTAAAAACATTTAAACTTGCTGGTTTTTAAACTTATATGAGTTTTTTTATTCTTTATTATTAGAAACTAAAATGCTAGATTACGAAAAAAAACAACAAATACTTATGATTAACAACTAATGGAAAATGTTGGTCAAAATGGTTTTAAAGACAAAAAAAAAAAAATATGTAACATATTGAGTTTTTCTTTATAATACATTTTAAGCTTTTTGTTTCATGGACATACATTTGGAAAAAACTTAAGATTTTTCATTTATGTTGGGGCATAGTGGACAGATTATATTTTCAAGCGATCCTTGGGAAATTGTTGGAAATTTAGATATTAATGCTAAAATGGTAAAAACATTTCAATATTTTTTTCTTAAGATCGTGGTTTACCAAATACCAAGTGACCAAATAGTCTATTCGTTTTTATAAACTATTAACTCTCCACATAGCTATCGACAAAACTAGAGTATTAAATACCAAGTAGACCATCGACTGTAATAGTGTTTAGGCTAATAACTGGACTATTAAAAAACTACCAACAATATTATCGACTTAACTATTTATAGGACCATTGAGAATATTATACACTAAACTATTGACTAAAACTGGCTATCGAATAGACATTTGCCTGGATATTGACAACAATACCTACCGAATCTTAACTACACACTGTCGAATACACCATAGACTAGACTTTTAATTATGAATAGAGTATTGAATAAGATATCAACTACTTTATCGACTAGAATATCGCCTTGACTAGCTAATATTTTATCGACTATACTATATACTAGATCGGCTATACTATCGAAACTACTATCAACTGTACTAATGACTGCACTATCGACCATACTATCAACTAGACTATAATTCGATTAGACTATTGACTAAACTATTAACTAGACTATTGACTAGACATTTGAATAAACTAGACTAGAATATTGACTATAATACTGACTAAACTACTATCTCGGCTACTGGTTAGATAACTGATCAGACAACAGACTAGACTATTGATCAAATAATTGATTTGACTATTGAATAGAATATTAAGTAGAGTATTAACTAAACTATTACCTAGACAATTGACTAACCTATTGACTAGACTATAAACTAAACAATTAACGATACTATGGGCTAGACTGTCGACTAGACTAGATTACTGACTAGACTATTGGCTGAACTTTGTTACTGGATTACTGACTAGACTATTTGCTGGACCTTTGACTGGACTATTGACTAAACTATTGAATTAACAATTAAACAGACCATTGACTATAAAATCGACTAAACTATTCACATGACTATTGAGAATAGACTTTGACCATACCATTAACTAAAATATTGACTGAACTATTACTTACATAAACTAGTACTTACACTTTCGATTAGACCATTGGCAAGACTATGGACTATATAATTGATTAGACTAAAATATTGACTAGAATATTGGCCAGATTAATGACTAGACTATTGAATTTATTATTAAATCGACTATTGACTAGGCCATTGAATATACTATTGACTAGATTATGGACTGGACCATAGATTATACCATTGAATTATCTACTAGCTATCACTACACTATTTACAGTACTGTACTATTAAATTAACTTTCGACGAATAGAATTTCGTTTGTTCTGTTATCTATAGTACACTAACAAATCTGATTTAAGCTGTTAAAACTACAATTTCTTTCGTAACACTCCTCATTTTACCAAACCATTCAAGTCTGAAAATTGATTTGAAATTATTTATTTATTTTATTTATTTTATTTTATTTTATTTTATTTTTTTTTTTTTTTTTTCTTAAACCTGCCTCAAAGTGTAATTTAAAATAATTTAAACAATTGCACGTACCACTGCTACTTACTGACATATGTGTAAAATACAAGAAACATACATTAAACAATTGTTGCAACAAAGATTTTTTCTTTTTACGATGGAAAATTATACTTATATGGTGTTGGGTAATGAACATTTAATTTGCTGAAATTAAACTGCTGGCCATGTTTATTGTCAAATGATTTTTTTAAGGGGATTTTACCACCAAACGACAACTTAATATTAAATTTTCTGCTAAAGATTTGGTCATAAGATCAAGGATTTTAAATTGATTTTACCAAGAATAGATAAAGTTAAGGAAAAGATCTAAAGTTAGTAATTAAGTAAATTTAATACTTTGTTTAGGAAGTTTTTGTTTTGGTCAGAGGTAAATTTTTAATTTGTTTCAACCAAAACAGTAGTTATAATGGCAACAAAATATTTTTCATGGGTTTAAATTAATTTTTTAATTTTAGAAAATTTTAAAAATTTGTCATTGAGATTTAAAAGCACTGTATTTTATTGTTTTGAATCATAGTTAAAAATCCAATTTACTACTCTTATCATCTTAAAATCTTTTTCTAATTGCATTCATTTCGTTTAAATTTAAACAGTTCCAATTTCAATTATTCAAATTTTTGGTCCATTTCTAAAGTTAATTTATTGAAAATATTTCTATATTCAATAAATTCCTACTAAATTCACTTTTATTATGGTTTGCAGACACAATAATTATTATTATTATTATTTTATTGATTTGCTTTAATAACTATATTTTGGAAAAAACAATTTAAAACCAGAATTTATTACACATAAAGGAAAACAGAGGAAGAGAGAGATAAAATAAATTAATATGTTCAGCATTGTCATGGAACATATACAGAAGAACAAATAATAAGTGATACATTTAACAAAATTAATATAAATATAGCAAAATTTTAATACCTTCATATTATAAAATGGAAATGGACCTAATTCTATACCATTATTTTTTATTTTCTCTATAAAATTTTGTTCACCTTACTACCTCTCACACTGTTGGCAATATACATTATAAATAATATATCAATACAATTATTAATGTAACCACATTATGTTTAATAACATACTAATTAAAATTAATTACATTATGTATTTTGGATACATTTATTTATTTATTTGCCAGCTATTTAGATTGTATTTCTGTACCGTGTTTAAATGTTTGTAGCTACAATTTTTTTTGTTGTCTTCAATTGATACATATGTTGGGTTGTGTGTATGTTCAGAGGTTTGAAATTAATGTTGGCAATTAACATTTTTTTTTTTTCGCATACAACACACCCATATTTTGCAGCCCAACCAATTAAGTAGATATAATAAAAAATATATATAAGTAAATAAATATACAAATAATAAAAATGATTTGATGGGGATTTTTTGTGCAGATTTTTTCTTTATAATTCGTAACATTCCCAAAGTATCAAATGGTTATGGATTAATAAAAAAGAGTGGGTTGTGTTGAAAGTAAAAGTAAAAAGTAACATTTAATATACTAGATAGCATACAATGGACTACAGACTAGACTATCTATCCTATATAGATTAAACACTAAATACAATAGCGTAAACTATATGTATAGTAGATCATAGACTACTGATCAAACAATTGACCAAACTATTGATATCAGCGTTACCGTTGATAATTTTTAAAAAGTCGCCAAAAAAAGGGGATTTAAAAAAGTCAAGTCGCGAAAAAGGGGATTGAAAAATACCTAAAAAACTCCACAAAATTTGTTTATTTGATAAAAATAAAAACAAAAAATATTGTGTCAAAAAAAAAACTACTAAATTCAATTTTATTAATAACAAAATTATTTATTTATAATAATTTTTATTATTGGGAAAATAAAGACTTAAACATAACAATAGTTAACACAAAATTCTCTTTTATTAATTAAACTTTGTACGAAGTTTTCACTCGGACTCTAGTCTTACAAATCCCTATCTAACAAATTTAAGACTAAAATCATGGATACACAAGTGTTGACCTTAAGTCTGTTGGACAATTTATTTTTCATTGGTGATAACTTAGAAAAAAGACGTTCCGCCGAGGCTCTACTATGAACCAAAATAGCAACATAAATTAGTATAAAAGTATTTATCAAATCTGTTTTTTAATTTGCACAATTCGGTTCAAAATGATTCACCATTTGATGTTTTAAATAGTTGTTCATAAACTTTATCATTAGCTTTAGTTCTTAACAGTCTCAGTCCATTTACATCAATCCCAAAATAATTAATTTTTTTTTTGTTCGTTGTAATTAATATATAATGGGTCAAGATATATCAAATAACTTCATTTAGTCTTCATAGTCTTAAGATGTCGCCATTTAGTTCCATTTTAAAAAAGGAACCAAAAAAGTGGCCAGGTGGTTGAAAAAGGAGCAATTAGCGACTAAAGTCGAAAAATGGTAACGATGATTACTGTGACTATTGACTAGACTACTTACTGTCGTATTGAATAGGCTATTTACTATATTATTGACCAGATTATTGTCCATATTATTGACTAGACTAATGACTGCATTATTTATTTTTGGACTATTGATAGGACTATTGAACAAACTATTGAATGTACTATTGACTAGATCGTTGAATAAACTTTTGACTTCACTATAGACTATACTCTTAAGTAGTCTATTTACTAGACTATTGAATGGACTATTGCTTGGACAACTTAATGGACTATTAAACAGATTGTTGAATAAAATATTAACAAGACTGCTGACCAGACTATACTCTTGACTAGACTATTGATTGGAATTTTTACTATACCAGCCAATTGAGTAGACTATTTACTACAATATTGACTAAAATATTGACCAGACTATTGTCTAGACTATATCATTAACTGGGCTATAAACAAAACTTTTGACTAGACTATTTACTAATCTATTGATTTTAGTATTGACCACAGTATAAACCATTGACTAGATGATTGACCAGACTATTGAATAGAATATTGACTAAACTCTTGAAGAGGTTATTGAGCAAACTATTAACCAGACTATTATCTGGACTATTGAATAATATATTGACTATGCTATTAACTAAGATATTGACTCAACTATTAATATGATTATTGACCACACCATGGACCAAACTATTGAAAAGAATATTGACTGGACTCTGACTGCACTATTCACTGGACTATTGGCTATAGAGTACCCTATTGACTAAATTTTTGGCTGGAATATTGATTGCATTATGGACCAAATTATTTCCAACATTTACTATAGACTAACAGTCTCGGCTTTAGACTTGACTACAGACTCGACTAAAGATTCCATTATAAATTCCACTATAGACTCGACTATAGACTCGACTACAGATTCAACTATAAACTCAATTACAAACTATACTATAGATTTAACCGTATATTTGACTATAGACTTGACTATAGACTCGACTATAGACTCGACTATAGACTTGACTGTAGAATCGACTATAGACTCGACTGTAAACTCGACTATAAACTCGACTATAAATTCGACTATAAACTCGGCTATAAACTCGACTATAAAATCCACTATAAACTCGACTATAGACTCGACTATAGACTTGACTATAGAATCGACTATAGAATCGACTATAGACTCGACTGTAAACTCGACTATAAACTCGACTATAAATTCGTCTGTAAATTCGTCTATAAACTCGACTATAAACTTCACCATAAACTTGAATATAAGCTCAACTTTAAATTCAACTATAAGTTCATCAATAATCGCTCGACTATAGACTCGACTGTAGACTAGACTAGACTATAAACTCGACTATAGATTCGACTATAAAATCCACTATAAACTCGACTATAGACTCGATTATACTATAAACTTCACCGTAAACTCGACTATAAACTCATCTTTAAATTCGATTACAAGGTCAACTACTCGCTCGACTGTAGACTAGACTATAAACTCAGCAATAGATTCAACTATAGATTCAACTATAGATTCGACTATAAATTCGACTATAGGTTCGACTATTGGCTCGACTATTGATTCAACTATAAACTCGATTATAAAATCCACTATAAACTCAACTATAACCTCGACTATAGAATCAACTATAAACTCAACTATAAACTGGACTATAGACTCGACTATAAACTCGAATATAGACTCGACTATAGACCCCACTATAGACTAGACTATAAATTCTCGACTATAGACTCAATTATAGACTTGACTATAAACTCGATTATGGAGTCGACTACAGACCAGACTATTGGTTTGACTATAAACTGGAATATAGACTCGACTTTAAACTCGACTATAGACTGAACTATAAACTCGTCTAAAAGCTAGGCTATAGACTAGAATACACATATGTTGTTAGACTCAAATATAGAAAACGCTTTAGGCTTATCTCTTAGCCCTCGTTTCTTCAAATATTTAAATTGTACACACATACTTAGTGATTGTTAGTTGACACTTACTTTTTATACTCTATGAATTTGCAATTTTTTTTTATATACCCATACGCATATCACGTTTAATTTAAATGATATCAAGAGACCTATTTGTTATTAATCTTGTTTTTCTTTTTCAATAATTTCACACTTTAATATGACAATATTTTTATTTGTTTGCTATTTTAGCTGTTGGTTGGTCTTATTCAAATTTTGTGGGGGCTGTTCAGTTGGCAGTTCATTAAAATAATTTAATAAATGTTTGAGTTGCAAAAATTAGACATATGAAAAGAGATTAATTATACTTATATATTTTTATATTTTGTTCTGAATCTATAGATCAGGTGCATTCATAGTTCTTGATAGAGAAAAATAGCTAGATTAATTATCGATTTGAAAAAAGAGATAAGGTAAATTAATTTGCATAAAGTAGCCAAAAGAGTTTCTGATTAATTGCCTTAAAAAAACAAAAAGTTAATAATAAAAATTAAACATAAAATTATTCTATAGCTTTTCAAAATGTTATTCAGAATGCTATAACTAAATGAGCTATTTTCATACTAATATTATTGTTATTATTTTAATTTTAATCTTGCGAATACTGTTTATGGCAATTATTCTTATTGGCACTTTTATAACACCCTCAAATTCTTTAATTCTATTATAATTTAAATTCTTTTTCCAAACAAATTACAATACACTGTCACTTTTTCGTTAACAATCATCATATAAATCATTTTATAAATCTCCAAACCTCTCCTAATTTTCCGTCAATAGAAATTTATACAACAACATGATTTTCTGACATGTGTTGAATAGAAAACAATGCTAACACAACAAGAACAAATATAAATATTGCAAAAAAATCACAAATAGATAAAAATAAAATCTTAAAACAAACCGAAAAAAACGCAAAATAAATATTTTCCCATTGATTTAATTAAAATGTCCATTTTGGAAGATTGCCTTGGCCTAATTTTTTTTACTCGCGATTCTCAGTATATTGCTAAAATGAAAATGTGTACGACTCTCCAAACTTCAACTATAAAATTGTTTTATATAAGTATTAAAATATATATAACAATAACAACAAAAATTAATAGCTGTATATGCAACAAGGTGTGGTACAAGCTTCAAGCTGCGAGAGAGCAAAGTGCGTCGTCGTTCGCAAGATAAAGTTAAAATTGTAAGAATAGTATTTTTCTGTTCTTATTTAATATTGTTGTAACTTTGAGGGGATTAAACTAAAAATTGCGTAATTGAAGTGTTTACACTGACTAGAAATCAAATTATAAATTAGACGAGACTGTAAAATAAACTAAAGATTAGAGTACAGACTAGAATATAAAACGGATTATAGACTAGGCTACATAGAAGATTATAAACTATATTCAAGGCTACAACTATGATGTATAATATATACAAATCTATTGTCAGATTGAAAATTAAACTACTGATTAGGCTATTCACTGCACTACTGAATAGACTCTTGACAAGACTAGTGACTAGACAATTGTCTAGACTGTTGAATAGACTATTGACTGGACTACTTGCTTAACTATTAAATATACTATTGACTGGACTGACGAATAGGCTCTTGATTAGACTATTAGCTAGACTACTGATTAGATTACTGACTAGACTACTGAATAGACTACTGACTAGACTACTGACTAGACTACTGACTAGACTACTGACTAGACAACTGACTGTTGACTAGAATAACAATTGATTAAACACTTGGCTAAACTATTGACTAGAGTATTGGTTAAACTATTGACTAGAGTATTGAATGAACTATTGACTAGACTATTGACTAGACTATTGACTAGACAATCGACTATACTATTGACTATACTATTGACTAGACTACTGACTATACTTTTAACTATATTATTGGCTAGACTGTTGAATATACTCTTGGTCTTTGACTGGTCTGTTGACCTGACTACTGACTAAAATGTTAAGTAGACTATTGACTGGACTATTGACTAGATTGTTGGCTAGACTACTGACTACTGACTACACTATTGACTAGACTACTGACTAAAATATTGACTAGACTATTTGCTAGACAATTGATTTAGCTTTTTACTAGACTACTAGACTAGGCTTGACTGTTTACTGAACTATTTACTAAACTAGACTATTTTATATGCTATACTATATGCTATACTTATACATGACTTAGACTTGACTATCAACTGTGTTTTTTCACTAGTGTAAGCACGCTCATTTATTCCTTATGCTTAACTTCTCAACTTAATTGAAGTGAAAATTATTAAAGTTGACAAAATTTGAGATAAAAATGAAGCCAAACATTAAACCGTTCAATGAAGTGGAAAAATACTAAATAGTGTGAACAGGTTGTAATGATTAACACAAGACACATAACCAAAAACTTCAACACCAAAAAATAGCAAAAAATAAAAGAATGACTGATTTATACACAATTTTTATTTTTTTTTCTTTTTTTATTTTAAAATTTATGTATTGCCATTGTTTGTTTTTCACGTTTCTGTTTGTTTTTTCTTTGTTTTTTCTCTTTTAGGAACACCCAGAATATGCATTCAGTTATGGTGTCAAAGATCTACATACCGGTGATGTGAAATCACAGTGGGAATCCCGTGAGGGCGATGGAGTAAAGGGTCATTATAGTATTCTAGAACCAGATGGTTCTATACGTACTGTGACATATACAGCAGACGCTAAATCAGGATTTAATGCAGTGGTTAAGACAGTAGGTGCTAATTCTCATCCTATTACAGAGACACCACATGGTTCAGAGAGTAAAAGTGATGATACATCGCAATCGAAAATCAATCACTATAGTAAAAATCAGGAGCATATTGTTTTAAGTTCAGATATCAAACCTATAAAGAGACCCATAGAAGATTTGACACATTCTCATCCTAAAATACCCAGTTTAATAGAATTTAAACCTCATGCTCGTATACGACAAGTACCCATGGAATTAGAACCGGGAATGAGAGAACGTTTGCAGAAAGCTCGTGATGAGTATTACCAGAAATATGGTAGCTCTAAGGAAAAAGATTATAGTGATTTTCAACCTTCAGGTTCTGTGTTTGCTCCTGCGGAAAGTGAGGATACCGAATGGAAGGCTATGGTAGTTAAGGATAATAATGATTATAGTACACATCAAAACTATGGTTTAAGCCCGGGTTATTACTCACAATCTGAGGATTATCAAACTCCTTCAGCTCATGCCTATGATAGTAAAAGTTATTATAAAGAAAGTTTTAAGAATAGTAATAACAATATTCTTCATACCGATTTTGTAGCCTCTAAACCATTACATTCACATCGCCATACCGCCCCCGGATCTCATCCCGATCCTAGCAGTAATTCTATACCTTTCCATAATAAGAAAACCGTATTACCAACCACTCCGGGTCTTAAACATTATGCCTCGTTGCCCCATAAATATCTTAACAATAAACCCAGATATGATTATTCTTCATATTTCCAACGCAATAAATCTAAGAAACCTCGTAAACATGAAGCTTTAGCATTTGAAGACGCCGAAGTCCAATCGGAAGCTTCCGCTAGTTTAATACAATCGATGGTTAAGCGTGATAAAAAACATATGTCACCCATGTATGCCAGACACTATGGTGGTGGTATCAACTCAAGGGATTTCTTCCACTCATATCGTAGACTTTGAGGAAGGCATAAGAGCAGAGAATATTTTTAATTAAGCTGGAGAATTAAGCAGTTTCTTTTCTTTGTATTCTAATAATTTATTTGTGGTAAAAATAAGTTAGTTTAAGGACTTTTATGTTTTTAAAATTTAAATAAATTAAAAAAATATTAAATTAATTTGGAATAGATATGCTACTAAAGGAACTGAAATAACGTAAGTGAACTAAAAGAAATTTTACAACAAATAGTAAATAAAATGTCTAAATATCAAGGTTGGAAAATTTTCTATAAATAAAATAAATAAATTTAAAATTACGATAAAATCTACTCTTGATAGAAAATTGCGAAAATTTTTCTACTTAGAAAATTTTCAGCAATTTTTTACTTTATAGAAAATAACAAACAAATATTCTCCTTCTAGAAAATGTTCAATTAAATTTTATATTTAAACAAAATTTTCAAAATTTCTTTATAAAAGATTTTCAATAAATTTTCTCTTCATAGAAAAATTTCAAAAAATTTTCTTCATAGAAAATTTTCGATAAATTTTCTCATTTATAGAAAATACTCAATAAATGTTCTCTTTATAAAAAATTTTCAATAAATTTGCTCTATAGAAATTGTTTGATAAATTTTCTGTTTATAGAAAATTTTTGAGAAAATTTCTGTTTATAGAAAATTATCGGTTAATTTTCTCTGTAAAATGTTTTTAATAAATTGTCGCTTTATAGAAAAATTTTCAATACATTTTCTCTTTATAAAAGATTTCCAATAAATTTTTTCTTTATAGAAAATTTTCAATAAATTTTCTCACTATAGAAAATTTTCAATAAATTTTCTCTTTATAAAAAATTTTCAATAAATTTTCTCTTTATAAAAAAATTTCAATAAATTTTCTCTTTATAAAAAAATTTCAAAAAGTTTTCTCTTTATAGAAAATTTTCAAAACGTTTTCTCTTTATAGAAAATTTTCAATAAATTTTCTCTTTATAGAAAATTTTCGACAAATTTTCTCTTTATAGAAAATTTTCAATAAATTTTCTTTTTATAGAAAATTTTCAATAAATTTCCCCTTTATAGAAAATTTTCAATAAATTTCCCCTTTATAGAAAATTTTCAATAAATTTTCTCTTTATAGAAAATTTTCGACAAATTTTCGCTTTATAGAAAATTTTCGATATATTTTCTCTTTATGGAAAATTTTTGATATATTTTCTTTCTATAGAAAATTTTCGATACATTTTCCCTTTATAGAAAATTTTCGATACATTTTCCCTTTATAGAAAATTTTGAATAAATTTTCTCTTTATTGAAAATTTTCAATAAATTTTCTCTTTATAGAAAATTTTCAATAAATTTTCTCTTTATAGAAAATTTTCAATAAATTTTCTCTTTATAGAAAATTTTCAACAAACTTTCTTTTTATAGAAAATTTTCAATAAACTTTCTCTTTATAGAAAATTTTCAATAAATTTTCTCTTTATAGAAAATTTTCAATAAATTTTCTCTTTATAGAATATTTTCGATAAATTTCCTCTTTATATAAAATTTTCAATAAATTTTTTCTTCATAGAAAATTTTAAATAAATTTTCTCTTTATAGAAAATTTTCAATAAATTTTCTCTTTATAGAAAATTTTCAATAAATTTACTCTTTATAGAAAATTTTGAATAAATTTTCTCTTTATTGAAAATTTTCAATAAATTTTCTCTTTATTGAAAATTTGGAATAAATTTTCTCTTTATAGAAAATTTTCAATAAATTTTCTCTGTACAAAAAATTTTTAATAAATTTTCTCTTTATAGAAAATTTTGAATAAATTTACTCTTTATTGAAAATTTTCAATAAATTTACTCTTTATAGAAAATTTTCAATAAATTTACTCTTTATAGAAAATTTTGAATAAATTTTCTCTTTATTGAAAATTTTCACTGTCTTTTAATAAAAATTACTTAAATATTCCACACAAAATCCGTTTGCATGATCAAGGTTTAATTTAGTGGAAACTTTTCCTTCTAAACAAAAAATAAAATTAAAATAAATTTCAAAATTTACCGCGGCATATCAAAGCTATGGTTGCCATTCAATTCTAAAGCACAAGGTCTGCAAAGGCAAGCCATGCATAAAACAAACAGAAAAACACAAAGATGCTGGTGACTTAAGTTAGCCTTGTGCTCCGCAAAAAGTGCCTTATAAAAAACAAAAAGTTTGAAAAGCCTACAATGTCAAAACCTTATTAAACTGCCACACCGCATAATCATAAACTCTGGGAAAATATGACACACAAGACAACTAATCTGACAAAACTAATGTCAAAAATATTTATATATCACAAGGAATGCATTAAACTCTGATGTTTGCAAAAAATAAATATGCATAATTAATGTATTAATTGTATTACATGAAAAAGAACACCCCACATACAAGATGAAAATAAAAAAAAATTATTCAATCAATGAATGAGCGCTTTACATAAACTAGAATATTTTGAAATGCTAAATAAATAAAGAATTCTAAAACAAAATTTAAATTAAAATTTAAGAATTTTAAAAATACTAAATTTTAATTTTGTTTTTTCTATTTTGTTCTCAATTAATTTAAATTTTGCATCTTAGTTCTTAGTAAAGGTGAAACTTAGAAAAAAAAACTTGGTTACCTTTAGAATGCAGAACACTAGTATCTAAATATTTATTTTTATAAAATTCTAAATTCTAATCTAATTACTTTATCGTTAAAATATGTTCTAAAATGAAGACAAAAAATCAAGTCACACAAAAACACCTCTGACTAAATGCAAAAAAATTGTTAAGTTTATCAAAACAAGATCAACTTTTTTTTCCATATGTTTGTACTTCAAGTGGCACCAATAGCAAAAACTTAACAAACATATGCTATTAACATATCAGCTCCAAAGAGAAGTGTTGCCATTTAGTTTAGTCTTACGACTTCGTAGGAAAGTTCAATTTAATCTAAAGCTGTTATTCACTCTAAGGTTTTTCATTGTCTTCTTTGACTTACGAATTATTTCAATTTACTTTGATGACTATGACGATAATATGCTTTGCAGTTTCGTCTATTTATGTGCATTTTGGACTTCTTTAACAATAATTATGTCTGAATTGGTATAAGTAGCTTTTGAATCATATATGTACAGTAAGAAATGGAGTTATATTGTAATTTGACATACTTATACGTAGAATAAGATTTCTAAGGCTTAGTGACATCTATGAGAATTATTCCCACTAGTTCGATCTCCGATATATGCATATATCAGTCGTTAATCGTGTGTCTGTCTAAGGTTTAGTCTCAGGAAAAAGCAATGCCACTTTCTGTAATTATTTGCTATCATAGTAAAATTCATATTTGTCGTATAATATTTTGATGCACCTTTTAAATCGAGTTAAAATTTCGCCTTGGTTTATCAGACTGCTCTCCGAAAGTAGTGAGTTTCTACTATTGTCCTTTGTACTTTTGTCCTTTGTAATTTTGTCCTTTCGCTGTAATAGTTTGCCACCTAGATATTGAAATCCTTTTTTTCGATAATTAGGTTGGGGTAGATAGAGTCACTTACCAAGTTGTTCTTTCACAGCTGTATTAGCTCTGAAGAAGCCTTCAAGAAGATATTTCATAATTTTTTCTATATCTCTATTTCCAGAAGTCTACACTTATCTGATGAGTAAGCTTCCCAAATATTTTTATCAGAGTTTTATAAAAAATCTGTGTACCCCTTTATTCTTATAACTTTTATTATAGGGGAAAAAATTTTGCACCCTTGACTTAAATTTGTTATTTCTCTCAAAAAAAATTTGTTAAAATAGCATAATTAGTTTCTCTTAAAATGAAAATTTAACAAAATTTACGCAAACGTATAATTTATAAATTTGTAATCAAAACACATGTCGACCATTTAAAATAATTGTTAGGAGTGCAGCTAAGTTTGAAAATTAAGTTTTTTGAATCATAAAAACCCAAAGAATTAATGATCAATGAAAGGAACCCTGATAAACGAAGAAGAAGTTGATTTACAGATTGTAGGATCGCAGAAAAAGTAATACGAATCTTAAGAGAAAATCTCTAGCTAGAGAGAAAATCGTTCTTTAAATTGCTCCAAATCTTTTATCAGAAAATATAAAAAAAGTTTTCCTAAAGACCCACGAAGTAAAGATTAGGTTAGATCAGGCTAGGTTAGATGAGCAGCTGTAAGTGTAAAATAGACAACTCACTTGAGTTCTATTAGTCCCATTGTGTTACCCTGATGTACCATGTGAATCTGTTTTTCACATGTCCGAGTATAGATTCGAATCGAACTAACCTGACGCATAAAAAAAAGATCTGATCCTTCTGACATCAATTGCAGAGAGATCAGATAATCCATGCATATATTAACTCCCAAAATCACCAGTCCTTATATTCGCAAGAGCATGACAGTGACAAAGAAAATGTTCTACTGTTTCTTCCTCCTACTCGTTTAAGCAACTCCTGCAATAGTCGTTAAAAGAGAGTCCTAGTCTTCTAACATATACACCAGTAATCTAGTGCCCATTAATAATGGCTACAAGTGTTCGGAGCTGACGTTTAGGCAATCCCAGAATGAAACTCGACCGTTTTTGATCATACTATGGCCATATCTATCTCGAGATAAAACATGCAAGCCCGTTTGTCCATCTTTATTGAGCTATTCTCGACAAGTACTGCAGTATCATAGATCTGCAAGATAACAGGGGTATGCCAACTAGTTAATCCATTTCTTCACTTTGAAGAAGGGAACCAGTTTTGGCTAATTCATCCGCAACAATATTTCCCGGGGCACTTGAGTGACCCCTTACCTAGATCAAGTTTGAATGTCTCGCCATCTCATTTAAAGAAGTTCGGCTTTCGTGTACCAGCTTGGATGTCAAATAGACATCCGAAAGAGACTTAATCGCGGGTTGACTATCGGTACAAATTTGAATATCCACTTCGAACACCCTATGGTACCACGAAGGTAAAAAAAACTTTCCTGAATGCTACGAAAAATTAAAATTACTAAGACGTTCTACAACATCCGGGGCATAAATTCTATATCATAGGAATTATGAGATGTGTATAAAATTTTTTATTTAATTGCTTAAATTTAAAGTATAAAATTAAAAATTGTAGTTAAGGCCTTTTGTATTTTCATAATGTTTTTTGCTTCTGCTGTAAAAAATTCAAATGTGTGGTCACGGCCTTTTGCATTTTATGTGACGATATTTATATTTAATATGTATCATATACTAACGATCCTATGTATCCTATAGCAATTTCAGAAAAGTAAATAAAATCATTTTTAAAGAATGTTTTATTAAACAACATATTGATATATTAAAACAAAATAAAGAACATATTAAAACTGAATATAATAATGACTTATGGGCCACTATTTAAATGATGCTTTTTTTTTAATAAAATTATTGATTTCTTGAATACAATTAAAGTTTCTTTTTGTGCCATATACTGAAGATTAATAAAATTTCTGAAAATATCTAAATAAAAACTACACTATCTAACAAATTTGAGGCGTTCACTGAATATTGAACATTAAAAGTTCGTTTTTCATGGACCACAATTTCCTTTTCAATAAAAATGTAAGCATTTTCCATATGTCCAGTTTCTTAAAAAAGATAAAAGAAAAAAATAATAGACAACAAAATCATATATTATTGCAATAAAAAATAATAAGAAATAGTATAAAATTAAAGTACCTTTTATTGAAAATAAACAAGACATTAAAATTTCTGGTAAATAGCTTAAACAGCAACTTCACGTAGTATTTTAAAATTTATCGGCATATTCACATTTAATATTCTTTCTGAAATTTTACCTGGAATTGTGTATGTTATTTCCCTTTTTATTTTTTAATATTTTTATTTTAAATATTAATACTGCCATAGAATACAAATAGAAGTTTATGTGAGAGACACTTCAAACTAAATTAAAGAAAAAAATACTCATACAAAAACAAAATGTATATGACAGCAAGTATTTTGTTGTTGCATGAATTAGGTTTTTAACAAACGAATTAGATTTTTGTCTCTCATACAAACTTCTAGTTATATTCTATGATTACTGCATTCTATTATAAGTAAATACCGTATTGAAATTAGATTTTTGCAAGTTTTATGCCTTCTGTTCTATAATCAAACTAGTCCATAGCATATCCTAGTCTTTAGTCTAGCCTATAGATCTCTGGCAACACTACCACCAAAGATATATTCATGATCGTATGCATATACTTGTATTTAGATACAGTTGCTGATTCAATACGAGTCCTAATTAAAAACAATTTACATACAAATTGTACACATTTATTTTGTATTTTGCATACCCTACATTTTTTTTCTCATCAATGATTTATGGGTATTAGATTTTGGCAGCTGTATACATATTTAAATTAATGAATGTCAGTTTAAATTGTTTTTAAATTAACCAAAGAAAAAAATTAAATATCATGTAAATGTGAAAGGTAAAATAAAAAGAAGCTTTAAAATTTAATGTTCGATTCAAATTAATAAATTTTCATTAAGCATAATAAATGTAGGCATTCAGAACTTGAACAAAGAATTTAGTTAGGTTTTGAGATTGATTAAAATCTTCTAAGAAATTTTACGAAATCAAACTTTTGTGTAAGTAAACAAGATTTATTCTTAAATTTTAAATAGCATTTAAATATTTATCATCAAGGTCCAGAAGTTCATGCAAATGCATGTTTTTGCCTTTACTCCTAGAACAGTTCAAACTAAATATCTTTGCGAATCAGAAAACTTGAAAATGCATATTTTTTCATAGTTTGCCATAAATGCATATTCTTGTGTCATATTTTGTGAAAAATTGCAATTTAAAATAATTTTTTGTGTGGAAGAAAAAATAATTCTGTAGAATTTTGACAAAGGGACTTAAATTTAATTTTCAAAATTTTTAAATATTGAAAAATTTTATAAAAGAGTTAATTTTTGAAAACTAACAATCACAGAAGGACATTCATTATTGTAAATGATGCGTCATCAAAGTTTTTGAGTTAAGATGTCAAAATTCCACAGAAAAAATATTTTTTTTTTCTCTTATTTATTAAATCTTTTAGTGTAAATATATTGCAAATTTAACACTGAAGGTGATAATTGTTAATGAAGAACATATTTATTTCTAATGGAAATGTCAAATACGTACATGTATAAAAATAAAGAAAATTTTAAAACAGAAGAAATATTTTGTAAAATATTGGATAAGCTTATTGAAAAAAGTTCAGCACTTGGATACCTTAAAGCATAGAGATAAATACAGCCTCTTCGGTAAAATTTCCAATCATACATCTAAAGGCAGAAGAAGTTCGTTTAATAGCGAGTTATACATATGAAACATTTGTTTCCGATATCATCTGTTTTTATAAAACAGCCATGCATTGATTAAACAAATGAGACTATTCTGTCTGAGAGAACTTAATATTATTTAAAACAATTCAATCTATCATGAAGACAACAATTAGTGAAAGAAGTTTGTTGCAAATTTGGATCATTTAAAAATTCACCCGTTACATATGTTGATGTCAAATATGCTATACTTTACATTTTAAAATATAGAGCACTCAGTTATTTATGGAAATAAAAATATTTATTAATATTTATATTCACTCTACACTGCTGCATATTCCTATAAACGCACATCAATATATTTAATCAACTTAGTAAAAATGGGACTAGAAATTAATTTTTTAATTGTTTATTGATTTCACTTAAAAAATTAATAACAAAAAGCTTAAAATGTACATATTTTTATTAGTTTAATGTCATTTTTTATGGCATTTTCCTATATATGCATTTAAACTAAAGAACCAAGTTAGCATTATTAATAATGTGCTGATGAACCTTTCTTTTGGATAACTTCAAAACCACCAATCACTGTAAATTTCTCCACAGCTTTGGTTAATTTTTAGTTTTAACTCTGTTATTGTCATTATGGTTTCCTTCTGTGCATTTCTTGCGTAAACTTTACGAGTCATGTGCCCCTACAGATTCTCAATTGGATTTAAATTCGGACTGCAAGCCGGCCAGTTCAATAGTGAAATACTATGTTCATTAAACCACGATTTAGATTGGTTCGAGACATGGATTTCAGCGTTTTCCTGTTGGAATATGCAATCTTCATCCACTTTTCATTCATAAATGAGAGAAAAGCATCTTCCAACAATTCATTATAAATTGCACTGTTCATTTTAGTTGGAACAAAACATATTTTTGATTTTCTTGCAGCAGAAAAGGCTGTTCAAACCATAACACTGCCTCCACCGAAATTGCGTTTCAACATACGAATTTCGTGCGACGTCAAATCATGTCAATAGCGATAATGTGAATCGGTACCGTCCAAATTGAATTTCTTTTTATCAGAAAAGATTACTTTATTCCACTCATCTGTCAATTTCATGTATTAGCGCGCAAATTTTAAAAGATCTTCTTTATGATGCTCTGTTAACATTGGCTTACAATTTGGTTTGTTGGCAAAATATGTTGCGATCGGTTTCTTTTATTTTATTAATTTACTTTTTGTTAATTTTTTATTATCTTTTGTTGGTTTCCGCTTTCAGTATTTCTGCTTTTTCTTAAGAAAGCCTCGAATAACTCCTTCCGAACGGTTTAATTTTTTTAGAAAAGCCCTGATCATGAAAAAAAATTTAATTTGAATTTTTTCCTGGTCTCAATTAAAACAAAAATATTTCCAGTAAACAGAGATTTTGTCATCAGAAACTTACCTTAAGTGAAACAAACAACTAAAACTATTAAAGTTTTTTAACATTCGTTTTTTTTTTTTTTTTTTTTTGTTTGCAATAACTTTTTAGACAAATTTTTCTTGACTGCGTTTATAGGTATATTCCATTGAAATGATCACCAATATGTGCTAAATTAAAGAAAACAACAAAAGCAAGAAACAAATATTTCTTACATAAAAACATTGTTTTTGGTTAAGACAAACGAATATACCTCAAAGAAAAACGAAAATTTTAAATGCGTTTATAGTAATATGCACCAGTATATATAAATTTATTTTTAATATGAATTGAAATTTTATATTTCTTATTTAATAAAAGTCAAAAACTAAGTCCGTAATTTATTTGTTTTTTAGGGCATATTTTAACATTTTTAGTGCATGTTTTAAGTGCCTAAAATACTCTTTTTAAGTGTGTCACTATTTATCATTTTCTCTAAATTATATCTAGTCAATTTCATATAATATAGTAGGGCAACTAACTAATGGTATTATATTGCTCATTATTTATTTATTACAGTTTAAAATCTGTTTTTTAGGATTTCAGCTTATAATGGCATTGGCTTGTTATATGTATTTGTGTAGATAATATAAAAAAAACTTTGAATTTAATAAATGATATTAAATAAAATTTACATGACAAATAAAATCTAATTCAAAAAAAATGCTTTACAAAATCTTTATTTAATATTCAAGCCCCTAACACCAATTACTTTTTAAAGGCGTTTATATTTTTCTTTGAATTTATTTTTTTATCTTTTACTTAATTTGGGCAAATTGTCACCTTAATTTTTCATTTATTTATTAATATTTTGCTTTAATATTTGTTTTTTTTTTTTTCAAGCAACTTTTCTATAAATTGTGTTGCGTGCAACATTTAACAAAAAAAAATGCATTCTAACTTACATTAGAATTCTTAAAGCTCTTATACGCAACTACATTTACCAGATCAACGTACATATATTTATTACAAACAATAACATAAAGTTTATTGGTGATTCAATCTATTTAGAGATTTTTTTTTATCTGACTATATTTGTGCTTTTTTTGTTGTTTTGTCTCCCACACGTCACAATATAATCAACTCCAACGCTAAAAGCCAACTACAGCAAAAAAAAATTCTCAACATTTCATACGAACACATTCAGAAAATGTCAAATAGATTAAAGTTTTACTAACAAAAATCAGTTTGTACGAATAAATAGTAATAAAAAAAATGTTTCAATACTGATTGCTGAATAATACTTTAACAATGTTGAACTATATAATTCATGTTTTATATTTATACAGTTTTATGAGAAGGAGGGATTAGTTATTAATAGTGTAAAATAAGTGAAGTATGAGATTGTTAAAGACCCAGGTGGAAAATGACAACAATAATCAATATAGTCTAGTCTGTAGTCCTGTCTATAGTCTATAGTTTTGTTTATAGTTTAGTCTATAGTATAGTCTATAGTTTAATCTATAGTTTAGTCTATAGTCTAGTTTATAGTTTAGTTTATATTCTAATCTATAGTTTAGTTCATAGTTTAGTGTATACTTCAGTAACATAGCTAATATATATGTGTTTAATTTCAATAATAATTTAATTCATTTAAAAATTTACTTCAGAGTAGCTTCTCAATCAATTAATTAATTATTTCATATAAATGCACGTGATTTTTAGCAACCAATTTGTGTTACAATCAACGTTACAACTTACAAATGTGTTTCTTCTTCATGTACTTAAGTAACTCATAACTTATTAAAATGATTACTCACAAGACAACGGTAATCGGTAGCGTTGGGGTTGCCGTGTCTTTCCAACTGGATAAAAAAAAGTTTTTTTTTAAATATTAAAAAATACTATGGATAACTTCATTTTTGGTAAGCTGTATGTCCAAAATTAACAATAACAGAAGGACTCAGATTATATTAGGCACCAAATTTTTTCCTTCTTTAACAGAAATACGTGGACTAGATGAAATTTGATGTAGTAAACAAGAAAACTGCTTTCATTTTTTTTCAATCAGGTGTTGATTTTTTTTTATGGGCTTGTCTAATATGATATATATTATTCGGTCACTCTAGTATAACTCTAGGACGGTTTATCCATTTTACATAAATAAAGCACCAATAAATGTCGAAAATATCAAGACTCGGAGTTATTCAGAAATTAGTGGTAACTATAATATCAATTTTTAATGCAAAATTATTAAAAAAATTAACAATGACGGTTTTTAATCTTTTTTCATAAAACAAGGTAACAAGACGCCTTATTTATCTCTTGTTAAGATTCCATAATTCTACAGAATAAATAATTTCGTTTTCTATTATTTATTAAATCTTTTGATATACATACATTTATTGTTAATGTAACGTACATATAGTAATTGTTCGTTTAGTAAATAATCAGTCTTTTTTTTTTTTTCATTAGGCAGGGGAAATCTTTCATAAGATTCTCACGATTAAAGAATAACCGTGAGATATGTCGGATTCATACTGACTAAAACCACCTCCTTCGTCATTCAGCAACCCTGCGGAACTGTCTACAAAGATATTGCATCGCAGGGCAGGAGAGCCTTATCTAGGCTACTTCTGGTGTCTGGGATTTCCTCAGATTCTCTTCCGTTCTAAGTTTATCATGAATATTTTTAATCATTGAGGATATTACATCCCAATTTTCTCTCTTATTAAGGTTGATGTCAACAATATTTTGCGGATTCAGTTGGCACCCAAGGATTTCTTCTGTTTTCTGTCGATCGTGGCGAAAGCGTGCCCAGTTGAACACGACGTGTTCTGGGTCTTCCTCTTGGTTTGGACAGTTAGGGCAATATAGGGATTTATCTAACCCGAATCTGTACAGATAACTTCGGTATCCTCCGTGGCCTGAGAGAAACTGCGTTAAGTGATAATTTACTTCTCCATGTCGTCTGTTTAGCCATACATCTATTCTTGGGATTAGTTTAAAGGTCCACCTTCCTTTGCGGCTGCCTTCCCATCTGCTCTGCCATTGTCTTGTAGAAGCTTCTCTTTCAAATTTACGTACACGAGTGTCTAGTTGGTTTGGGTCTCTTCTGTTTTCATCCAAGCGTTTGACTTCGTCAGCCAAGATATCTACGGGAATCATTCCCGCTATGACATGGGACGCTTCGTCGGATGTTGTTCGAAAAGAGCAACATACTCGTAGGACCGATAACCTGTATACAGATTTTAGCTTCCTCGCTGCGGTCTTTACTTTTAGAGTTACTGACCATATGGGAGCAGCGTAAAGTATAACTGAGCTTACCACCGTGGATATTATCTTCCTTTTGGATTGCAGTGGTCCACCTACATTCGGCATCATTCTTTCAAGAGCGGTTCTAATATTTGCTGCCTTGTTAGCAGTATACTCCATAAGTGTCCTAAAGTTAAGTCTGGCATCTATTAGAACTCCCAAATATTTGAGATGGGATTTTGATGTCACCTGGTGTTCTCCAACCTTTATTCTCATGGTATCTTTTTTACGCCTGCTTGTAACTAATACAGTCTCCGTTTTGTGTTCGGCAAGTTCCAACTCCACACTTTTCATCCAGTTTCTAATAGTCCATACTACTTCATTCGAGATTAACTCCACTTCGTCCATATATCTTGCTGTAACCGTAACTGCTATGTCATCTGCAAAACCTATAATGTTCGCCTCTTCTGGAATGTTAAGCTCTAGAACGTCGTTGTACATTATATTCCACAGTAGTGGGCCAAGCACAGAGCCCTGTGGAACTTCTGTCTAGTCTATAGTCTGGTCTACAGTCTAGTGTGCAGTTTAGTTTATAGTATAGACTATAGCTTAGTCTATCGTTTAGTCTACAGTTCTGTCTATAATTTAGTCTACAGTTTACTCTATAGTCTAGTCTACAGTTTATTCTATAGTTTAGTTTATAGTCTAGTCTATAGGCTAGTCTATAGTTTAGTCTAGACAGAAAAAGGTCCATCAAATATATTAGTAAATAATTAATTCATTAAAAACCTTTTGAAATTTTGAATCAATAGATGATGACTGAATGCATTAAAAATTTAAGTGAAAAAAAAAATTTTTCTTAAATTTTATTTTTATTTTATATTTACAAATATATTTATTAAATTTAAATACAAAATGAAACAACTGTGTCAATTCAAAAATATACGGTAATAATTTTTTCTGTGTATAGTCTAGTTTATAGTTTAGTCTATAGTCCAGACCAAGGTTTCCACAATGGGGATCCGCGGACTACTAGGGATCCGTTGGAGGTGGCCAAAAAGGGCATTTTTTTAAAAGGGGTAACTGCTTCAATAGCTAGAAAACTCCTCAAAATTTATTTATTTGATAAAAACAAGAACATAAATAAAAAATGTTGTCTTTTAAGAAAAACTACTAAGTTAAATTTTATTACACAGAACAAAATAAAAATCGTTTTCAATTATGAAATTGTTTATATCAATTAAAATTTTTGTTTGATTTTGCATCTATCATCAAAATGATAATATTAATTAAGTGAAAATAATTGATCTCTTTAACAGATTTCATTTCAAACAAGTATATTTATGTTTGAAATTTTACTTAAAATTAATTAAGGTATTTATGAAATACATTAATAAATTAACTTATCAAGTAAAAAAAATAATAATAATAATAATAATAATAATAATAAAATAAACATTTAAAAGTTTTAATCAAAATATTTATTGTAGAAATACATAAAAAATATATAAATAATATTTATATTGCAAATAAAAAAATCTGTGTAATCTATTTAAAAAAATTAGGTATTTTATGTAATGTTAGTAACATATTTAAACTACTATATTGAATACATGTAAATTGAAATGTATGTACCTGCAAGCTCATCACCAGACAGAAGCGATCATCTCTTCGGAACACTCCAGCAAGGGTGTGGTTTCCTGCGGAGTGTATGCATCTTTTAGGATCTACAAAATTATAGATATATTAAGTAACATGTAATATAATGTTTTTGAAGTAATGTTTTTAAAAAAACACATTTACCTTTTCTTCAAAAGCATAGCCGGATACACCGTATAACATTAATGCAACTTTATAAATCAAAGTCGGGAACAATTGCAGTAACACCAGAATTAGTAAAAATCTCACCAAACCAGCTAATTAAAAAAAATTCTAATCTCCAACATCTAAAAATCTTTCTTTTTCTCAAAAATGGACAAAATTGTCGACGAAATATAACATATATTTTCAATTTTTTCGTGTTTTATAAAAATGTATAGAATCAATTTTCAAAATATTTTAATTTTTAGTTTGAATTTTTTAAGAGTTGACAGTTTTTGTAAAACAAAAATTAAAAACAAATTAAAAAGTTAATTAAGTCAATTATTAATGTAATTAAATTTTACTATAATACGAAATAACAGATTAATTGAAAAAAAAACTGTTCGAATATTTTTTCTGTGTAATAACAAAATAATTTATTTATAATTTTTAATATTGCAGAAAAAGATTTATTCATAAAAATATTTATCATAAAATTCTCTTTTTATTAATTATAAAGAAGTTTAATTTCTTCACTTGGACCCCAGTCTACCAAATCCCCGTCTAACAAATTAAGGACCGAAGGCATGTATTAACAAGCGCTGGCCTTAAGTTTGTTGCAAAAATTATTTGCCATTAGTATTAATTTAGAAAAAATACGTTCCGAGAGGCTGTGAGCAATAGTAAAATTATAAATTAGTATGTAAGCATTCATCAAATATATATTTTTTTAGTTTCACGATACGGTCCAAAAAGACTCGGCATTTAATGTTTTAAATAGCTGTTCATAAACTTTAACACTAACTTCTAACAGTTTCAGTTCATTTATAAATTCTCTGGGTTTTTTATAACATTGTGAAGTAATTTCAAAATAATTAGTTTCTTCGTTGGATTAATATATTATAGATCGAGATATTTCAAACAACTTAGTTTCTCGCCTTTTAGCACATAGTCTTAAAAAGTCGCCATTTAGTTTCATTTTAAAAAAAGGGACTCAAAAAGTAGCCAGGTGGTTGAAAAAGGGGAAATTGGCGTCTAAATTCGCCAAATGGTAACGCTGATTTTTTTACATTCAGTATTGCCATGGTAACTCATTTTTTATAAGCAAGATTTAAAAAAAAAAATAACCAAAATTAAAATTTTGAAATTATTTATGTAAACGTTTATATAATTTTTATATATTCAGTACTTAATAATTAGCATTTAGATAATTAAAAATTCTCAAAATGTAAAAATATTTAAAATTTAACTCTTAGAACAATGGTGCTTGTAAAAATACTAAAAATTTCTTCCCTGTATGGAAAATTATCACGTTTTCTTAGCTATTGAATAATTAAACATTTCAAAATGAGATGTTTTTATGAATTAAAATATAAAGTGTTTCTCAAAGAACATAGAACGTGAACATAGTATTACACATACATTCGAAAAATCTAATATTCAATCACACTTTTCAGCATTACTAACATTATCTTGCGAATTATGCAAGTAATGTTGGCTTCAAAGTTTTGAATCGTGCTGATTATCAAAAAAGACTTTTTACTTCACATAACTCCAAAAAAAGAAACCCAAAGGTTTAATATCAGACGATCTAGGCAGCCAGTTGACGGCTCTTTTGCAAAAAAAAATCATATTTATGTTTATTTCACTCTTGGCAAAGTACTTTAAATCTAGTTTACAAAAATTAAATTTTGGTTAAAGAAATAACAACCAAAATGGAAAAAAGTCATCATCTCCACATTAGAAAATAAAATATTCAATTTTGGTTAACAATTACCAAAGCGGCAACACTGATTAAATTCAATATTTTAATTGTTTATGAACTTTAAAAGGTTTATTTTTTTGTTTTTGATGCAATTTTATTTGAAAAGTTCCTTTTGAGTTATTAATATTTTTCATTTCTACTATAAAATTATTCCATTTTAAATTTAAAAATTTTGAACCCTCTGAAATTTCTTCTGTGCAAGTATACCGATAAGGCTTCCTACAAAAAAAAATATATATATATATATATAAAAAAAAATAAAGCTGCACTTTTTTAGACACACGTCACTAAGGGAAATTCTAACAAAAAAATATGTTAATAAAAAAATAAAATTTTTATATGGGAATTTAAAATACAAGCATTTACAAATCCAAAATACAGCAAAAAAGATATTTTGATATCTTTTCTATAATAAAAGTTATGGCCATTTCAATAAATATATTAATCACTTTCAAAGCTATAGAGTTGCCATAGTTCTCAAAATAAAAAAAATAAATTTAAATACCTCTGTATCCTTCTTTACACATGCACCAAATTTTATCAAAATCGGTAGCCAAGGGTCAAAATTTTTTAAATTTAAACTGTCTAACAGGATCCATGAAGCATAAAAAGTTGGGAAACCCTGGTCTAGTGTATAGTGAAGGCTATAGTCTATTTTGTAGTCTAGTCTACAGTTTAGTCTATAGCCTATAGTCTACTCTATATTCCAGTCTAGTCTATAAGTTTCCTAAAGGCCCCTTAACTTTCAGTCATAATTATTCAATTAGCTTAAAATAAACTGGAAGTATAGACGAACGCACATTCTCACACTCGTCTCACAGTCATTGACACAAACAGCAAATGATTGCAGTGAACTTACACTAACGCTGTTTAACTTAGCTACTGACACACTGAAAACTGACTGCTATTGCTGTTTTTCATATAGTTAAAATCTGTCTAGTTTTCATTGAAACATTAAAAATAAATATTAAATTAATCTAAAATAAAACAACAATTACAAATACGAATTTTCCATTAAAATCTAAATCAAAGTAGCAAAACAAAAGCAAAAAGTTGTATATTAAATTGTAAACGAGTGCGAATAAATAAGTAATATATGTTTTAGGTCCGGTTAGATTTAAAACTAAAATTTGCCTTTTTCATCAAAATACAGCAATAGCAATCGGTGTTAAGTGATAATTGTTGCAGACACATATTTATTAAAAAAATAATCTCACCAAAAAAAAAAAAAAACAGAAAACAGTCACCGCGGACCAATTAGAATAAACAAATTGAATGAACCTTTAAAACTAAAAAAAAAGAAAACACACCCAAAAAAAACTACATACATTTTATTTACAACAACGATATTTGCAGAATAAACCATTGAATTTAACGCAAATGACAACAATCACACCAAATGAATTAAGCAACAAATGTATGAAATGTACCAAGAAAATAAAATGCTCTGAAAATTGCGTTTAATTGTAACAATTTGATTATGGGAATGGTACTCATGAGCCCCGTTAACTGAAATACAATAACAACAAAAAATCTGCAGATACT
The DNA here is from genome assembly GCA_932274085.1 of Protocalliphora azurea. Lineage (NCBI taxonomy): Eukaryota > Metazoa > Arthropoda > Insecta > Diptera > Calliphoridae > Protocalliphora > Protocalliphora azurea. The sequence goes on along the minus strand of OW026522.1, from coordinate 19,170,878 downwards.
ATTTCTAGGCAAAGAATCTAAAAAAATTGAAACAAAATTTTGAAATTAAAAAAAAGTATTTTTTGCGGCTTTATGAAATTGTTTAGATTTTGGATTAAAGGCACGCACAAACATTAATTGTACATAATAATTAATGGAGCACAGTGGAATTACAATTGAGACATGATAAGGAAGAACTTAATTTTCTTGTACAATATTTAATCAATTTTTGAACAATTACTGCATATATTGCAAATCATACCCAATAAGAAAATACTATAAAAAAAGATTTTATTTTTAAATCGTCAGTTTTCAGTTACAAAAGTATTCAATTACCAAAGTTGCAAATTCATTATTTTTGTACATAAATAGTTAATAAACTTATCAGACTATGAAATTAAATAAATGGTTTCTTAGGACCGATAAGTTGATATTATTACACCATAATATCATATAATAGGCGAAGACGTTTATATTTGTCAAAAAGCTTAGGACCTAAGATTGATTGGAAAATTAAAAAAAAAAATACTTTTAGTTCTACGCTACGGCGTCTTGTCTTCTTGGATAAAATCTTTTCCTTGATGTATAGCTCATACGTGGTAGAGAAAAATTCCTGTCTCTCCAACCTAAGATTTCTACTTTGTCTTAGTTTGTTGTTAAGATTGACAGAAAATAGAATAGGTTGCATCAGCACCTTGGGATTTTCTGGGTTCTGAAGCTGGCTGAACGCAAGTTCGAGGTCTTACCTAGGACTTAAAAGTAGATGCCACGAGAGCCAGTAGCCCCTGGTACAGCAACAGTTGCTTGTCAGTGTTGTTGTACTGGACTGGCTGTTGGTTGAGGCCCTTCGGGGAGTCATGTGATGGTTGTGGTTTCATGTGTTGTCTGCTAGCAGAAACACCGATCACAAGGGTAATCTGGAGAGGGTAGCTCCAACCTCTAAGCAAGGGGTAGTATCTTAGCCAGAATGCGAGTTATTAGACTGCAACCTATATGTGTCAAAGCATATAGGGGCGTTAGTTGGCGCATTATACTTCACCCCGTGTTAAGACCACCGTGGGGTTAGGATATCATGGCAAGTACCCACGTTAATCTTGAACACATCTGTGTATTCGACAATGCTAAATCTTATATACGCTTCACTTTAGTAGATACATCTCACATAGAATTAATTAAGACTGATTAACACTATGCGACAAATATTTCCAATACGAAATGAAAATATACCATCAGATTAATAAAATCGTCAAAGGGTTTTGCAAAGTTAGTTCGAATTTTGATTTTATGGACTCCTAAACTTCGGAAATTTTGGAGCACCTTTTTCATTATGTGTGAAAATGAAAAACATTAAAATCAGTAAATTTCACTGTATTTATGGATACTTACTGTTTTATAGAATGCAAAGATTCTCTAACATATTATGTAAGATTTTTGTTAAAAGTCCTTCGCTTTTTATGCCCACTTTTCATAATATCCGATTTGACTGATATTTTGCACACATATATATGTTGTACATCCTCAGAAAGGAAATATTAATAAAAATGCTACCCCCCTTTTTGAAAACATTTATTTTTTTAAAAGTTCAAATGCAATTTAGCACATACATCTATTATTTTTTCGTCAACAATGTGAGCTAAAACATAAGATGGATGCCTCGCCCAGTTTTCAGCCCTCTTTTAGTAAAAATCAAGTTTGATACTTTCTTGATGCTACTAAGACAATTCACATAAAATTTGACATAAACAAGGAGTAAAACATACTGTAGATTATAAATTTTAATCTGTATTGGTACCACGCCTCTTTTTTGTATTGGTACCACGCCTCTTTATAGTGTTACACTATCATCAAAATTTTTTTTTTTTTTTTTTTTAATGAATTTTGATATTTTCTTACTAAGCAGCAAATTAATCCTTAAAAAAAAAGTTGATGTGGCATCCAGTTAGTACTTTCTACAATGATATACAGTGTCGGCCAAAATTAACTAAACAAATTCTATATTTAGAAGATTGTCTTCGTAGGAGCGAAATAATATTATTTTTTACAAAAATATTTACTTCCATATAGAGGTTATTTAAATATAAAATTTAATTAAGTATTGATATTGTTTCAAAAAATGACTTTTTTCATTAAAATTATCATCCCCACCGTTTTAAAAGACGTGGCACAGAAAATATCTTTTGTGTGTTTAACCAACATATGGGGGTATATAGCCAATATATTTTTTTTCTTTGTTGATCTGGATTTTGGCATTTGAGAATTCTATCAAAAAATTTAAAAAACTTTTTCAAAATTGAAGAAGTTTGGATAGGGCTTGGGGAAAACTGTTGCCCAAAGTGCCTACGATTTTACTTTACACGCATTTACATTACGATTTCTTTTGAAACCATTACAAAAATTCTCTAGTTCGGAACAAAAAAAATATTTTAGAAGAGAAAGAATAATATTCTTTCCCTTCCTTTTTGGAAAATAACCCCAGAAATGTAAAATTTTTTAAAAGTTTAAGCTTAAGATTAATATAACTTTTTATCGAATAGTTATACTTATATGATTCCTGCAGGAATATTTTTTAGAATTTTGTAAGAAATCTATTGGATATTTTAAAAAAATTTTAGGGCCCAATTTTTAAAAAACTTAGAAAACTAGGCCAAAAATGAGGGTAAAATTTGCTTTGACTAAAAAATCTCTTAAACTAAAAGAGATAACTTACACGTGTAAGCATATTTTATTTTTATTTTTTTACATTTAAGTCATAAATGAATTTTTGGTGAATTTTTAAAAAAATTACATACCCGAGTTTACCAAATTTGGAGGCTGTGCTTCTACAAATTAACTAGAAAACACCTCAGCTCCGACCTTGTAAAATTTTATTTAGATATCTCTAACGGTTCAAAAGTTACAGAATTATTTCAAAAAACAGCATTTTGAGACCGCTGTGCGATCCTAAATATTCATGCTAAAACTTGATAGTTTAGTTTTAGTTCAGGGCTACCCCAGTGTGCACTGTATAGACAATTTTTAGCAACAAAAAATTTAAATGCTTAGAATTTTTTTTTATTATTACACTGTGCTCGAAAATTAGACAAATTTTCTTTATTAAGATGTGCTGAATATGTAAAATATATTTACAAAATTTTTAAAATTGATCTTTAGTTCCCTACCAGCGATTGAAAGTCACAGGTATAGAACATTTTGTCCAAAAAAAAGTTTGGTTTCGAAATTTCGAAAATTCGTAATTTTGAGCCAGCTATGAAAAAAATATAAAAAATTCCAAAAATGTTAGTCCACCGTCATTTCAGTATATAATGCGAAAAAAGTTGGATAGTTTTTATTTCAGAATGAATAAAAATATCATAATTTTTTTTCTTTATGTGTATAGTATTAAAACCTTGCACTATAGTGAGTATGACCCCCAATAATTTTCAAAAAAAATTTTCCCAAAAACGCACTAAAAATTTTAGAATATTTTTTTTTTCAAAACAAGCTTAAAATGACAAATTTTTTGAGACCTATTTCGCGAAAAAACTGGAAACTTTTTTTTTTTTTTGCCAAAATATACCAGACTTGAGATTTTCAATCTTTGGTAGGGAAATGAAGATGAACTTTAATTATTTATTTTTTTTTTTTACATATTCTGCTCATTCATCGTTTAAAGGGTCCTCCTGCATTGAAATCACAAAAAGGGGAAACTTCTGCTCCAGAAGTAGTGCAAATTAGGATCATTTCCAATGAATTTAACATATTCTTATCATTGGAAGACGTTCTCCTTTTTGATACCTATTTACGGAGTAGGAATCATGTACATGATAATTTTTATTTGATTAAAACAGCTATAATTAAGTAACAAGTATTTATAAATTCTAAATGTTTTATATCAGAAAAATTTATCTGAATCGCTTTTTAATAACATCTTTGGATGATGTTTATATAACTTCTAAGTTACAAGAAACCGTGCACTTACTGAAACTTTGGAAGTAATGAAAAAGTACTTCCTTAAAAATGACTTCTATTTATTTTTGCTGGGACGCTCCTTTTATTATATGTATTTGTCTTCAAGTACAGTGCTGTTTAAATAACCACTTTGAGTTTTTAAATTCGATTTTCATATTTGGAATTAGTAGCCACAGGTCTATATAAAATCAGTTTAAAAAAAATACACAAGCCAATTATTTAAACTTAGTGGTCGCTATATTGAATTCGCTATTTTGAATTCTTAAATATTTATTGCAGATTCATAATCACACAAAATCATTTTTTTTATATAACGAAATTGAAGTCTATTTATGGTAAAAAAAATTGCGATCTTGGCCCAATGTACTATAGTTTGATTACAAGGTTTACATGGACTGACAAGAAATGTTTATAAGCCGATTGGTATATATTAAGGTAGGTATTAGACCAATATGTATAAACAACAGCACAAACACATAATACCCTCCTCATCTAAATACATAGTTTCTTAGAAAAGAATAATTTATACTCATATCGTCGTAGTTGTGACAAAAACAGATGTGTTTTTTCAAAAATAAAGTTTAATTTCTATATGAAAGCCATATAAAATGACTCTCAATCAGGCTCGGCTTCACAGGGGGTGGAGGAAAAAAAGGAAATTTCAAACCCTTACCCCCCCCCCCCCCCCAAAAAAAACATATATTTTTCAACTAAGAAAAATTAAAAGGAAGAAATTTGCAAATGGAAAGGGAAAAATATAAATTATTTTGCAAAAAAAAATAATAATAGTAAAATGGTTATCGAAAACAGAAAAAGGCAGAATGAACTTTTTTACATATCATTTTTATACGAGGACGGATCAATAAGTCCGTGACTTTTCGAACTTCCCTCGGAGTTATATGAAATGCAACACTATTTCCATCAAGTACCACCTGTTAATAGACTACTGTCAAATTATGAGCAAGTGTCGTCATTTAATTTGCGTTTAACAGCTGTTCAAAACATACAACCTCGTGTATTTTTCTAAAAATGGAGAAAAGTGAATTTCGAGTGCTCATTAAACATTACTTCTTGCGAAAAAAAAACCGTCAATCAAACCAAGCAAAAGCTCGATAAATACTATAGGGACTCTGCACCATCTTTTTCAATGGTAAAACAGTGGTTTACTGTGTTCGCACAAGTACAAATGACGCTGAACATTCTGGACGGCCAATTGAGGTCAGTACACCCGAAAATGTCGAAAAAATTCACGATAGGTGTTGGCCGACCGAAGAGTAAAAGTGCGTGAGATTGTTGATGCCATAGGCATTTCATATGGCAGTGTGGTTTTGATTTTAAATGATCAGCTGGGTTTAAGAAAGTTGTGTGCAAGATGGCTGCCGCGTTTGCTCTCAATTGACCATAAACGTAAACGTGTGACAACTTCAAAGGATTGTTTGGAGTTGTTTAAACGCAATCCGAATGAGTTTTTGCGGCGTTTTGTAACTGTGGATGAAACATGGATTCATTACTGTACTCCGGAGACCAAGCAGCAGTCTACACAATAGGTTTCTCCGGGTGAACCTGCTCCGAAGAAGGCCAAGGTAAGTTAGTCGGCCAATAAGGAGATGGAAAATTTTTTTACTATGCACGCGGGATAATTCACATCAATTACCTTCAAAAGGGAAAAACAATAAACGGCGAATATTATGCCAACTTATTAGACTGATTTAATGAGGATTTGAAAAGAAAACGACCCCATGTGGCCAAGAAAAAAATTATTTTTCATTAACATAATGCACGGGTGCACACATGTGCAGTCTCAATGGCAAAACTCTATGAACTACTTCCTATTTCCAAATCTAAAGAAATGGCTCGGTGGAAAGAGATGCAGCTACAACGATGAAATTATTGACCAAACAAATGCCTATTTTAAGGACTTCGGAAAATCCTATTTTTTACGCAAAGTAAATAACAACACTTACTCAAAATTTGACAGTAGTCTATTAACAGATGGTACTTGATGGGAATAGTGTTGCATTTCATGTTACTACTAGGGAAGTGCGAAAAATCACGGACTTATTGATCTATCCTCGTATCATATTTTTAATTAAATTAAGTAATTAGTTTAATTAAATATGTAGGAAATTTGAATGATTTTTGAAATTTTTAATTAGCAACAATATTTTTATGTGGTTTTATATTTTTGCAATAGAGAAACATTTCTTTAATTTCATTTATTTTTCCTAGTTCAAAAAAAGTAATTCCAAATTATTGCAGAATATATCGCTTTAAGTGATAGTTTTATCACTTAAACAAATATATTTAAATTACACTAATAAATTTTATTATTACTTAAAAACTTCAGCTTCATAAAAACGTTATTTTTTTATAAAATAAAAAAAAAATAATTAATATACTTTTTATTTTAATTTAATAATTTTAATGCCTGTTTCTCTATGTCGAACAAAAAATTCGTTTCGAAAATTTATATGGAAAGCAACAACAACAAATTTAAATTTATTTATTGTTTGTCAAAATAATTTTTTCTTTCGACATTGCATTAAAATTATGGAAGTTAAGTTAGTAATTCGCTTAATTTAAAACAATTAGAGATAACAACAATAAAAATAAACTAAAGCTAAAATTTGTGAGCAGGATCTCATGAAAACTGTGTTTAACTTAGAAACTCTGGTAACTGGATTTATGAAGCGCATATTTTTTCAAGTAAATTTATAAATTGTGGTTGACTAGTTCGATTTATATATATATTTTTTATATATATTTTTTTCTCATCCTATTAGTGTATTTTCTATCATTAAGTGAGTGTGAGTGTTATTTAACTTTTACACAGAAAAAAAATAAAAATGGATTTCAATTACGAAATTGGTTATATTAATTAAATTTTGTTTGATTTTGTTCTAATCAACAAAATGATAATTTTGGTTAACGGAAATTAATTGATTTTTGGCTTAAATTTCGATTAAGTATTTGATCAAATAAATTAGAATTGTAATTGAAATTTAGCGTTAAATCAACTAAAGTCTTAAAAATGATTTCCTTAAAAAAATGCATAAATTTCAGTCAAATTATTTATTGCAAAATTTTAAACATTTCAGGTAATATAAATAATAATGCGCAATTTGCGAATTGTGTGCGATGATTACAACTTGACAGACAAGTCAAATAAGGATTCACGCTCCGAATTTAATGGAGGAAAACGAAATTTGCCACAAAGTTTCATATTAGAGTCTTATACATTCTATTAAAAGTCACCGATAATAGAGAGTGAGGTTCGCAAAATATTCGGAAAAAATAAAACTTTTTCTATAGATATTGCTATGATGCTTTTGAGTATGTTTTAATGTTTTAGATTCCCATATATTTTCATAGGACATTGGGAAATTAAAAGGATAAATGCAAAAAATGCATTAGCAAATAGCTTATTTGTATGACTTTTGACTGCGATTATCTCACGCAGTTCACAAATGATTATCGGTGACATTTTACCAAGATGTCTGTAACACTATGCTTTTTTTTTTTTTTTTTTTTTGTTTCCCCTATTAAATTGCGAGCCCAAACCTTTTTTATTGGATTATATTTTAAATATTGCATGTGTAAAATTTGTCTGCGCCATCATTTATAATCTAAGGGATGAGATACAATTAGGTATCTTAAAAGGCTTGTTGGAACAAATTTTCAAAAGTAATCAAACGTACATATGTTCTCTCAAAAATGAGTTAAATGCAGTACAAAACCTCCATATAGACTTGACCACTGGAATACTATACAATTTTATCTATAATTTAAAAAATAATAATAAATCTCACCAAATAAATTATATTCAACATCACTATAAAATGATATTTTGTATTCTTAAGAAGCTCACAACTAACTCTGTGCAGTTAGAAATTATAATATTTTACATTCTAAATAATTATTTTTTTTTTTTTTTTTTTTTTGTAATATTTCTAGTTTTCTCTTTCAATTTTTTTAAAGTAAATAAATTTTGAAAGAAAATCAAAAATTTTTATTAAATAAAATAAACAATTTAATTCAAGTTTAAAATAAAACGTAATAACAAATTAATTGTAATATTTTAATTTTTTCTGTGCATATAACTCGATAAGAGTATCTGAAAATTCAAATTTCGAATTTTAACAAAATCTAGATCCAATGCGATTTCCTCCAAATTATGTAGAAAAAAATCTCACGTCATTAACTATTCCAAGTATAAAAATAAATAAATCTGAATTTAAAATTTGAAAAATAATAATTTTTGGAATATTTAAGCCAAATGCGAAAATTATTTGCTACAACTATAAAAATTTTTATGTTAACTAGTCCATAATCAATTAGAAATTACAGATTTTAGAAAGTATTTATTTAACCTGCTCATAAAATAACTTGGGTGGATCTAGTTGTATTTAAAACATTATATAGCACATATCATTTCAAAATCATTGCTCTGTCACCATTATGTGGCTAAAAAGCATTAAAAGCTAAAATTATTCCCAAGAAAATTTCAAACATTGCTTTAGAACATTGATAGGCATAAAAAGAGGATACACGAATGCATTAGTTGGTCTGTTTAGAGCTGAATTTGAAAATTTTTATTTTCTTATAATATTTGCTGTGAAATTTGTCCATTTATTTCGAATCTTTGCATTTTTTGTTGACATTCTCGTGTATGTGAAAAGAGCGTATACTATCAGCCCCTGGGGGCCATGCATGCCGATGAATGCTTTAGAACTTGAAAAGTGATTTCCAAATTATTTTCCCTTTTTCAGTTTTAATCTACTTTAAAAAATTTTAAATTACTTCCGAAGTAATCAAAAAGATTAATACCTATGTACACATAAGTCTTTTCGTATTCACAGCAAAACATTTAATAATTTTATTCAAGCCTAGAAGATTTTATTCAATTTGAAAAAATATGTATTTCGGAAATTATGTCTAAATGTTTTTAACTTAAATCAATAAAAGTAACTTACTTTATTTAAAAAAAAATGCTGTGAATTTTATAAAATTTGAGACTGTAAATCAGTATTTTTAAAAATTTCAAAAAAGTTGTATTCTTTCATAAATTTTAATCTAGTTTTAGTACTTTAGCTTTAACTTCTAAATCAGAAATTTTAGATATTAAATATTTTATGAATTTTTATAAAATTACTTTAATTTGGAATTCTTAAGAAGATAACAGTAAAAATAATATTTAACCATTAAAATCTATTCAATATTCACAGAAATATTGCTTTTAAAAAACATAATTTTATTTTTTTGTTTGTATTTCAAAAAAAATAGAAAATTGGTGTAAAATATAGAGTTTTTTAGGCGACAGAAATATGTACAAAAATTTTATAGTTCAACAATTCCATTAAAAATCTATGGTTTAAAAGTTTTATATCGACTAAATCAACATAAAGTTTTAGTAATTAAAATTACGAATTTTTCGTAATAAAAAAATTTGAAAATTAGTGCAAGCAAAACATATAATAAATAAATATTCAAGATTGTGATCAAGAAACTCCCTGAAAAATATGAATATGCATATACTTTTTCATAAAATTAAATTTTTCATCAATTCGAAAACACCTTTTTAAAAATGAAAATGGATAATTTTAGTTTTTAATATTTTCGGGAAACTACTTCTATTTAAATATTTATGATCAAAAAATATGATGAAGTACCAAAAGTTTAAAAAATATCTTTTTTTTTTTTTAATCTAGGCACTTTTTTAGGAACTTCTAGTAGTAACTTTTCTACATTTGGAATAATAAGGATTAATAAGGTCTCAGCAAAAAAAAAGATAATAACTGAAAAAGAGTTGTAAAAGTAATGATCTTAACATTGTGTTGTCATTGGAATGAAGTACTTAGTGTTGAAAAGGAGCTGCAGGATTAGTGGTATTAACACAGAGTTGACATTAGTATTATGTTTTTTTTATGATTCTTATTCAATGCTTTTGACGTTCTCTTAAAAATATTATAGTATAGTATATACATATATATATATATATTAAATTTAATCAAAAAATATTGAAAATTTTTTGAAATTGCTGAAATTGTAATTTTTTACAAATTATTAACCTTTTTTGGTGTGAAAGTAATTGTTAATAGCTTCCAAAAAGTCATTATTATTTCTATTTTCTTTGGACATTTTGATTTACTTTTTCTGACAAAAAAAATTTCTAACATTTTTTTAAAATTATAAAGCATTCTACCAAAAAATCAAAATATTTGGAACAAATCAAGCCTCCAAAGATTAAAATAAATCTACCAATTTTGGTTCAATCGGACGCTGGTAGAAATTCAAATGTTTATTTTTTTATGTACTTAAAAACGAACAAAACACGATGAGTATAAATAGAACAAAAGAGGTACTTAAAATTATGAGAAGTGCATTCTAAGCATTCTAAGGTATAAATAAACAATTGTTTTTGACATTGAATATAGTATTTTAAAGTGAAATAATATTCCACATATTGACATGTTATATATGAATGGATAGGTATTTAAATGTAGTTTTTGAAAATATCGAAATATTTTTTTTAAATCTTTAAACTGTAAAACAGTTTTTTAGTTTAAAATAAAATAAATAAAATTTAAGAAAATATATAATTATGTTCTAAAAATTAAAATTATTTTAAATTGAAATAAAAATTACATACTTTAAACACAATTTTTCTTAATTATAATATAAAAGAAAGTAAATTTAGAAGCATTAATGAAAAGTATTATTATTTTTTTTAAGTAATATTTAGAATATTTAAAAATTTTTTGTGAATAATTTTATTTTTAATTTTAATTATTATCTTAGGTACATTACGTAAGTTAAAAAATATAATTATATATAGAAAAATTTATTTTATATTCTCTGATTGTAGGATTAACTCACCTTAAAAAGTGTTAATTTTGATTGATTATGCCTGACAGTCAAAGCTAACAACCCACTGTTAATCGGACGCCTGGCAAAAATTATAAAAATTATAACATTTGAGACCACCAACTAAATGATCTTGTAGCAAACTATTTTTTTTTTTTCTTCGGCATCCATACAAAGTTTAACTTAATGCAATTTTTTTAATTTATTATATTTTTTCATATGGTTTTCAAGAGAGCATGAGACAATGAATTATGGTTTTCAAATACAATATGATGGCGGTATTATTGTTTAGTTCATACATAATTTATCTAGATTTAAAAGCAGTCATAGGCTTATTATCTTATATAAAATACTCGTATTACAAACATATGGAATAAAAACCGAAAATAAAAATAAAATACAAGGAACGTAAAAAAAGTGTCACAAAACAGTGGAATAGAGTTGACTTGAAATTGAGTAGAGTAGTAGTCGTATTTATTAGTGGAAAATACTCCACACGCATGTCGTTCTCCTTCAAATTGCTGAACGTAATTCAAGCATATGACAAATATGTTTTAAACAGCCACCACTCTAAAATTTATTAAAAAATCTAAAATAAAAAATAATCATATAAAAGATTTGTTATATTTATATAAAAATTCTATTTTTTTTTTTTTAATTTAATTTTTTTATCATTTTATATTTAGTTTTTTAATACAATTCATGTTTTTAATTACATTTAAGCCCAAAAAGTCTTAAATTTGAATTGATTAATTTGACAAATAAAAAATCTCTAAAATGTTTGTTCTTATTTTTGTAAATAAAATTTTTGTTAAATCAAAAAAGATATCTGTACTATAATTAATATTCCTCACCTTTTTTATGTTGTTGCCAATTCTCATCCATCCATTTGTAATTAAAACCCACATCATTTTCTTGAATTTTCAAACACTTAATCATTTCAAATTTCATTTTCAGTTACATTTTTTTCCAAAACACAAAAAATGAAATCTTGTTGTCTTTTGTCTTGCACGCCTTATTTTAAGTCTTTTAAATATAATTTTTTTCTTCATAAATTATGAATATTAAAGAAAAAATATTACAAAAAAGAAACCAAAAAGTCAAGTGTTTGTTCAAATTTAACATGTCAACCAACTTAATTGAGAGGCGTTTCCCCTGAAAATAATAATAAAAAAAAAAACACCAACAAAAAATCTTTTCAAATAACCAATATATTTTCTCAAATACTTGCAAACATGTCTTAGAAAAAAATATGCCAACATTTTCATTTGTTTTATAGATTTTTTTCTGTGTGGAGTTTTTATTTATTTTTCGAAATTACGTAACTTATTTTTTATTATTTTTTTTTTTCAATTTCTGATTTTCCAAATTCTAACAATGTTGTTTCTTTGTAAATCTGATCCAGTGCAAAATGTTAAATAAATGTTTAACTCAAGTCAAGTGTGATTGACAGGCATGCAGTTTTTTTTTTAAAGAAAAAATAAAAGAGATAAATCTTAAATATAGAAAATGCTTAGGATTTACTACGTAACTCAATGAATTTATCAATGAGCGTTTAATTCTTTAACAACTCAATTCGAATGAGAAATATTATTGATAAATATTGGATAATTTTATAATTAGTTATTTTTTGCACCATATAACTTCAATAGCTTCTACAAAAAATTCCAAAGAGAAGCAAATAGTTCAACTAGCTGTTGATCACATTTATTACAAAAACTTTTATTGACTAGTTTTTTCATAAAATCTGATCATTTAAAATCTGATCATTTAAAATTAAATATAATGAATCCAGTTTCATTTAAAATGTATTATTTAGACTTTTTCTAAAAATCAAAAGATTGTTTTTGAGATCTATTACAAAGAACTTCTAAAATTTGATTAGAATAGTAAAAAACAATTTCCTAGGGTTTTTTTTTTTTTAACCAGCAGATGAAAACTAGTATATAAGAAATAGAAGACGCAAAATTTCTTCGAGAACTACACTGATACATGTTTTGTTAACACCATCAATAGAGGGCGCTACACATCATTCAACACCAAATTCTTTAATTTAATTATATGACACTAGTATTTAACTCGCTACTATGACACAGTGGGCCAGTCGCTAAAACTTTGGTAATAAATCTATATTTCCTAAACTACTGGTCGGATTGACTTCAAATATATGTGAACGTTGTAGAGGAGGACCTAAGCTTTCAAAAAAATTATTTTGTATTCAACCTGTAATTATACGAGATAAGTTACCGGGTGTCAAATTTGACCACCTGAAGTATGTAGAAGTTTAAAAAAATCCTAACCTCTACAAATCATGTCCGATTTGAAAAATTTTATATTTGAAGAGATAAAGAAAAACCATGCTTACTCATCTAAGTTATCTGTTACAGTTAAGAAGACATTTACGCCTGAATTTTTTATTTTTTTCCCGACTTAATTTTGTTTTTCGGGAATATTCTATACTTTCTAGTACATTTCTATATATATATATAATATACGGAACAAATTTTTAGATTATCTCTATTCTTCTAGCCGTGAAAAATATTCGAAGTCAGCACTCTAAAATTAGTATAAAAAATAGGTATTTTTATAAAAATTTATTAAAATTTTTTCACTTTTTTATCAAAGTTTTATTAATAAAAAAATTTCTTTTTTACATATTTGAAACGTCAAGGCTTCATAAAGGGTTAATAAAGAAATTTTAAATTTATTAAATTTGCACCCTACATCCAGCGTTGGTTGAAAATGATGAATTTCAGAAAAAAAAAATCATGTTTATCGATTAATAAAAAATGCAAGATTTCTTTTTTTAATTTATTGATGTTGTTTAATTACAAAATATATTTAGATCGGATGCAGGATTGCGGATTTTATGAAAAAAAGAACTTTTATCATTATATTTTTACCACTATTTCTTATATATTGTATAAAATATATATAAGTATTTCGTTCTTCCAAAAATCATTTAAAAAACTTTAACAACCAATTTTTCTCAATTTTTCAAATATAAAGAATTCTTATATATATTATAAAAATAAAATATAAGTTTGTTTGTTTGCTTGGTTGTTTGTGTATCTATCACGTCTAAACGGCTGACATACGCATACTATCAATGACGGAAGTGGTTATAGACTATGTTGGATCTCAATTAGACGTCACAGCCATACTTTACGCCTACTTTTAAAAGTATATCTTTTAAATTTTGTACATTACTGATTAAGCTATTTACATGAAATTTGATGCACAGATAGTGCTTGCACTATAGAATGTTATAGGTTATAAGGGATCTTGATCAGATGCCACACCCAAATTTTACGGCCCCTTTTTCAACCGATTTGCTTAAAATTTTCACAGCTTCACTCTGTGTGTCCATAAATTCAATTATGATATTTCATTTTTTGATCCGAGAAGAGGAAGTGGTACCCCCTTATACAAAGCAAATATTTGTTATGGTATATCTCGTAAACTATTAAGGTGAGAGCCCTCTAACTTCATGTGGACATCTAGCTTTCATATCTCATTGATAAAATAAAGATAGTCAAATAAACAAATAAAGTTACAGAGAAAGTTTTAAAAACTTGTAGGAGTAATTTTCATATCAAATTTTGAATAGGGCGGATAGGTCCAGGGGGAGAAGTAGCCTCCATATAAAGTAAATATTAGTTACGGCATCAAATGTTGTAGTGAAGCTCACTGGGAAAGACTATAGATAGATAGATGGTAGATAGGTAGATAGATAGATAGATGGTAGATAGATAGATAGATAGATAGATAGACTATGCTTACGGACTAAACGAAAATAACAGAGAAGCAGATCTCGCTCCAACCATCTGACAATGAGAGAGGCCTATCACCGGAAAAGAAAGGACCTACAAAGGGCCATTAACTGCAGCAAATCCAATTGTTTTAAATAATTCGTGGGGTAATGCGACGCATTGCAATGTCGCATTTAAAAGGCAAAGTCCCCCCAGATTTCTTACCCACATCTCATAAATAAAATAGTGAGTCTTATTCCCAAACGGAGAGAACTGCACAGATATAACAATCAGTTCTCAGCAACAAGATATATATATATATATATATATATATATATATATATATATTTATATATATATATATATATATTAGAAGAGGAAATCGCCAATATATTTCCAAAGATCGGGGATAATAAAGCCCCAGACTTAGACTGTATTCCCAGTAAGGCTTTGAAACAAGTCCTGTAGATGAAACCGACATTATTTATTGAAATCTTTCGAAAATGTTTCGAAGGCATATTTTCGGACAACTGGAAGAAACAAAGACTCATATTAATACCTAAACCAGGAAAAGTTCTAGGAGACCCCCAATCGTATCGACCCGTATTGTTAAATACCATAGGAAAGTGTTTGGAGCGTATTATATATAATAGATTATCTACAGTTGTAGAGAGCATGCAAGGTCTCTCCGAGAGACAATTCGGGTTCCGGAAGGCGAGATCAACCCTAGACGCCATAACATTTGTAATTGAGTCGGGTAATAAACGGAAGAGGCAAAGGAAATACTGTGCTGTCATAACTCTTGACATCAAGAATGCCTTCAACTCTGCCGGATGGAACCAGATTATATCCTCATTAAGGCGTATAAATGTCTCAAATAATAATTAAAAAATAAAAAAATAATCAAAAATTATTTTGCCAACAGAACTCTGTGGGTTGGGACTGAAGATGGTATAAAAACGTATAACATCACATCAGGTGTCCCTCAAGGCTCCGTGCTAGCACCGTTCCTGACAAAGCCTGTGTGGTTGGCTTTGCCGATGATATCGCGCTAATAGTCCAGGCAAGATTCTTAGATGAAGTACAACTGTATGCCAACGAAGCTATTGGAACCATAAGAAACTGGCTGTCATCAATAAACCTCAACCTAGTGGAACATAAGACGGAGTTACTGCTAATTAGTTGCAGGAGAAGAAGAGAGTCTCTAACTGTAAGGGTAGGTGGAATCTCATTAATCTCGTCGGAGGCCATAAAGTATTTAGTCATCATTATCGACGACCGACTTAACATTAAACGGCAAATGAAATACGCATGTAATAAAGCAGCCGTAGTTACGAATGCATTAGCAAAAATGGTGCCAAATATCGGAGGTCCACGACTGGGAATGGTTCCAATAGATATTTTAGCCAAAGAACTAGCAAACTAATTTACCCAAAATGGTGAGATAAACTACAACCTGCCACAGTTTATCACAGAACACGGAGGATACAAGAGTTACCTCCACAGATTCGAACATGACAACTCTCCTATGTGTTCGGAATGCCCACGGGAAATCGAAAATGCAGAGCATGCAATATTCAACTGCCCCCAGTTTGAAAGTATAAGAGTAAGATTTTTGATCCACCTCGGCGAAAACTTAACAGTAGATAATGTCATTAGTATAGTGCTGAAATCCCAAGAAAACTGGGATGTATTTAACACGTTTCTCACGGCATTCCACTTGAAACTTAGTGAAGCTGAAAACCTCCGCAAGGCTTCACACATTAGTGGGCAGCCGAGTGATACAGAAATAGTGAATGGAGTATTGGCTATAAATGGCTGTCGATCCCTGCGAAGTGATACCAATTGGCAGTGCCGTGTGGTTCTGGGAGGATAGGGGGTGTGGTTTAGTACGTAAGAGTCGTGCATGTTTTCTAATACGGGTTGGAAACCTCCAGCGAAAAAAAAAGAAAAATTAAAGACTGATATTTATTTTTATAATATATAAGAAGTAACAATAAATATGTAGTACTAATACGTTTTTTGTGTACCTTAAAAAAAATCTTTTGAAAAGTTGGCTTTAAAATCTGCATTCATCTGTGGCCGGACGGGAACTAATTTAGTGTAACAACAATAAACTTTTTAAATACTTTAGTTTAAAAAGTACCAAAAAGTAATAAAAAAGTACCATTAGAAGAATAAAAAAGTACTACTAAGTGCCCGCTTTTGGATTCTCAACCACATAGAACCATATATTTTAAATTTCCTATTTTGCTAGGTTCAATATTATAAAAACAAAATCAACAAGTTCCATTTAAAGGACGAAAAAATACCACAAATTTCGCTCTTGTAGATTCTCACGTACTTGAGACCATGTATCTTTAGTTTAATACTGCTAAGTTCAATACTATATAAAAATTGAAAAAGTACTATTGGAAGCACGAAAATGTACCAAAAAGTCCCTTCATATAGGATCTCATTCTTCTAATCTCAATATTATAGAAAATTCAAAAAGTACCATTAGAAGAACGAAAAAGTACCAAAATATTCCTTCATATTTGCTTTCATTTACTCAGGGCCGCGTAAGTTTAACTTCATGTTTCTAAGTTCTCAGTTAACGAAATACGGAAAATAGCATTAAAGGAACGTAAAAGTAGCAGTAAGCTCAGCTTTTTATAGATTTTTAATCAAAACTATATAAGAAGTACTATTAGTAATGCTTTGGCACTCAGTGCCCTAGAGTTGAGTTTCATAAGAAGTCCTATACTATTTATATATCCTACAGCACCATATTTTATAATGCGATCAGACTCCCACCTTAAAGTATACCGTTCTACTCAGAATCTTTACCTGTGACGATTTAACGATTTCCGTCCGTCTGTGTTATACTGTGGAAATCTGCCAGCTTAAACTTTTGGTGAATATTCGGGTTCCCTCCTTAATTGCAACGTATTTTGATTTTATCCATTTCTTGAGCTTTACTTTGGAACTTTAAGTGGGACTTGCATGGTATTGGAATATTTTTTTTATCAGCATATTGCAAATTTGTGTTGTCACCCTGTATGCATAATCAAAATTATGTGTTAATATAAATTTTGAAGCAAATGCAATTTCATATCTGCACTGCTACTGTTTTTGTATTTTTTTTTTTTTTTTTTCAAAATTTCCTATTTTGTCACTAATAAATTAAACTTTTTATCACTATCGGAAATTTTTAAATTAATTTTCCGCTAAGATTTTATAGCAAATATTTGTGGCAGCTGTTTTAAAAGGGGCCATTTTATGCAACACTAAGAAGTTTAGTTTCTAAGTGGCAACTTGAAACATTAATTATGGTCGTTTATATTCATTAACGTTTCAATGATAGTGGCTTAAAATTAAAAAAATTATAGACAAACTTTTTTTTATAGACAAAAACAACCATGTAAATTTAAAGTAATGTTATGGCTGGTTTATGGATGGTTTAATAAAATATAATTTTTAATAAGTCTCATTGATAACAGACAAATGAAAAACAGCAAAAAATTGTAATAAAAATGAAACTAAAGTACATAATTTCATATTTTGTTGTAAGTATATAATGTTTAGTAGACATGCAACATGTTGATACACAAATACCTACATACACATACATATGAAGTAAGTGTATTTGCAACTTTAGGCAGTTTTCATTTTTATAATATTTAGCAATTTTTGGTTTTAAAAATTTAGAATGTAATGTATGTAAGTTAGACTGCAACAAGATTTATCGAATTTTGAATTTTGACCACAACTCCCCTTAGAATCTATTATTGGGTGGTAGAAATATATTGTGTAAAATATTGGTAAAATCGGATATCGTTAAACCTTGCCGCATCGGATCTGAAATTTGTAGAGTGCGTTTATATGGGAAAAATATGGTCTTTTTAAAGTTTTTAGAAAAATTTTGCTATTAAATACATTGTTTTCTAATTAAATGTTAAAAAATCGTAATCTACACACAATTATCTATCAAACCATATATAAAAAGGACAAATCGCTAAAAACAATGTTAAAGGTATTACCAATTCCCCAGATCGTTAATATGTTTTACATCACTTGTGTAAGGATTGTACAAAAAAATTTTAATTTTTTAAGAATTTTTTTAAATAAAATTATTTTTAATTAAATTTGAATCACAATTACTGAAAAATAAGTTTTTGCTTCTGCAGGATAATTCAAACCCTTTTCTACACTTAATTAAAAAATTATGATTTTTTTAAGGTTGTTTCCAAACTCCAATTTCAAACTTTTAAAAATTTTGTTAAACAAGTTTCAAAAAAGGTCGAATAAAACTATGCAAGTTTATAGACAAAATCACAGAAAATAAATTAAAAAAATAATTAGTTCAATACCTTTTATAACTAAGCCCTACCTGTGCTTTGAATTTTGCGGTTTTTGCAGTTTTTTAAATATAAAGTAAATTTTTTTATAGCTGATATTCAGGCTAAATAGAATTATTACATAATAAGATAAATCATGTCTTACGAAATATATTCTGCAGTACTTAAAAAAATTGAACAATGATAACCTTTAAAACACGTAGGTCAAGGGTTAAAATTTGGAATATTTAAAATTTTTAACGAAGACATAACGAAAACTTGTTTTTTTTTTAACTCCATAAAATTTGAAAGAAATATAACTGAAAAACTTTCGTTGATACTAACAGCAAAAAAGGGCAAATTTAACCCTTAACTGAGCTTGGGGTCAGCATTTTTTAAACGCACCCATTCTTAAATACTTGTAAAGTGTATTTTATTAATTAATATCATGTACCAATAAAATTATAATTACCTCATTCTTGCAATTAAAGTTATGCTAAACCAAAATTCATCACAGAAATCATTATATCCAACTCCAGATAAAAAAAAATAATTTTTCATTGTTTTCCTGAAAAATTGTAAATATTTCATATATTTACTTTTGACCTTCATATTTTAAAGGTGATCTTTGTCCAAATTTCATTCTATTATTATATAATAACTTTATTTATTCTGAATATCAGTTCAAAGATAATTTACTTTATAACTAAAAAACTAAAAAAAAATGAATTTTGCGGAAATCCGCAGAAATGAAATTCCAGAAGCGGCTTAGTTATACAAGGTATTGACTTAACTCCTTTTTAATTTTATTTCCTTTTGTTGTGTTTATAAATCTGGATAGTTTTATTGAAAATTTTTTGATATTTGTTTAACAAAACTTTTAAAAGTTTGAAACTGGAGTGTTGAAACAGCCTAAAAAATCAAAATTTTTAACCAAGCATGGAAAGGATTTTCAATTATCCTGCAGAAAAACAAACTTTTTTTCAATAATTATGGTTCAAGTTTAATTAAAAATTCCATTTTATTCTAAAATTCTAAAAATTTTTTATACACTCCTTACACAAATGATCTACAACACATGAATGTCTGGGAAATTCGTAATAACTTTAAAATTGTTTAACTGATTTGTCCTTTTTATATCTTTTTTGATAGATAATTATGTATGGATTATGATTCTTTAATACTGAGTTACAAAGCGAAGTATTTAATAGATAAATTTTTCTAAAAACTGTAAAAAATGCCATATTTTCCCCATATAAACGCACCCTAAAAACTTCAGGTCCGATACGGCAAGGGTTAGGTTAGGTTAAAAAGGGTGACGTCTTCACGCCTCCACCCAAAGATCATTCGGTCCACTGTGATCTCTTTATAAATTCCAGAAAAAAGCTAATATAAGAGGAAATATAAAGACCTTAGTAGAATAAGGCACTAGGAAATAAAGAAAGATGACGATATAAAAGAAAAGTGTGAAACCTAAGACCCATCAATCAACCCTGATTACCTCTAAGCCACTTTATTTCCATTACGAACCCTATAAGATTGCTGAGTTCTTTATCCGTAAGCTCCTCTAGTTCGTCTAGAATATGGCTTCCAAAACACTTCAGTCTAATACGCTGAAGCCCTACACAATGTCAGAGTATGTGTTCCACTATCTCTAGCTCCTCAACATCATTGCACTTACTGGTCATATTCCCTATTGCGAGATGACCAGTAATCACACCAACAATGACCCTTAGATTCCCACGACTCTTTCCCAGAAGAAGCTTCGAATCTGCTGGATTAAGACTAGGCTATAACGCTCTAGATACCTTGTAGCCCATTCTACTCCTCCAAGCATAATTCGTTCTTTCTAAAGTCTATTCTTTTATGGCCATGAAATGTGACCCAATTGGAATCCTAACCGATACCTGTCCAGCTCCGAGCCCTTACGAGCTAGCTCATCGGCTATTTCATTGCCGAGAATATCGCAGTGATCAGGAACATAACAGAGTCTTATTCTATAGGCATCCATTAGCCTTCTAAATTCCTTCCAACACTCAAGCACTAATCTGGATCTGACACAATAACTTATCACTACTTACCAGTAGTGCTGCTTGACTATCCACATTCTCCTCCAGAATTTCTGCCTGGAAAACGCTGCAACTATCAGACAATCTAAACGACCGTTTGAGATCCGTTCTCATGGAGTAGACACCCGCCCCTGTACCTACTTCCATCTTCGAGTCATCTGTGAAGATAGCACACTCTCCATATAGCTTCTCCCTACTAGGGATTTCGATAACGGGAGTAGCCCCAAAGTCAATAATAGTAACGACATAATCCATTTGGGCGGCCAAGAATAATGTTCGACTATCAAATTTGGCTTCGTTAAGTGTGCCAACATGCCCCGCTATGAAACTCCCTAATTCCTTCAGTATAAATAAGCTCCGTACAGCCATTCCTCTCACGAACTTCTCAATTAGAAGAAAGTCGAGAATGATGTCCTGTGCCGCCTGAGGTATACTTCTCACGGCACCCGTAATTCCAAATGAAGCACTTCTCTTAACTTTAGAAAGAAGATTCCTATACGTTCCTTTTCTCAACGCCTCCCACTATACCGAACATTCATAAGTGAGTATAGGTCTCCCAACCGATGTGTATATCCAATATACAATTACCGGTTTTAGACTCAAGTTCTTCCATATAGAATTTCTGCATACGTAATAGGCATTGAGCCCCTTCCTGGCCCTGCGGTAAATGTTAACTATATCCGATTTCACTAATATATCACACAATATCTTTTTACAACCCAATGAAGGATGGAGTTACGGTCAAAATCCAAAATTCGGAGAATCTTAATGCAGTCTAATAAACGTACTTCTGTCTATCTGCCTGTATGTCCGTACAACATATTTACATAGTACTTTTTCATAGTGTTATAATGTTGTACACTACACTAAGTTGTTGAAATTATTGCAATTTTTTAGTTAATTTTTTGTTTTTCTTTTTAACAAACAAATGTACATCTAATTCAATATTTTATATACATATTTTACATATTTATTGTAATGTAGTTCGAATTATGGAGAAAAACAAATGTAATATAATAAACAACATGAGTTTTGCATGTACAAGCATTTGTATGTTTGTTTAATAAATAAAACATTTTGAAACTTTTTTATGATTTATTTGATAAAATACATATTTAATTAATTATTGAAGTGAATTCCTTTAGAGCTGTAAAGGTCACTTAGGTTTTGTAGAAAGTTTAAATATTTTCTAGATTAAATGTAGTTTTTAATGAATACTTTTACATAGTTACATTTAAATTGATTCGATTACATATTTTCATTGGCCTAATAAGAACATAATAAGGTTCTTACAATAACTATATATTAATAGTTTGTTTGGTAAGAAATATATTTAGATATAGGTGATAGAGGATTTTTTAATGAATTAATTTGTTTTGCTTGCAGAAGAATATGACAGTGTAATATTAATTTCTCTTCTAAATCTAATAACCAAATTATCAGCCCAATAATATTAATTGAATAGACTGTTATTCAATTATCTAGTCAATCGTTTACACTATAGTCTAGTCGATGGTCTAGTCAATAATTTAGTAGAGACAATAGTATAGACAATATTATTGTCAATAGTATAGTTAATAGTATAGTCAACAATATAGCCAAAGGTATAGTCAATAGTCTAGTCAATAGTATAGCCAATAATATTGTATTCAATAGTTTAGGCAATAATCTAATCAATAGTCTAGTCAATACTCTAGTCAATAATTTTGTCAATAGTCACATAGTCGATAATCTAGTCAATAGTTTAGGCAATAATTTAGTCAATCGTCTAGTCTATTCAGTAGTTTAGTCAATAGTCTAGTTAATAGTCTAGTCAATAGTCCAGTCAATAGTCTAGTCAATAGTATAGTCAATAGTGTAGTCAATAATTGACTAAATGATTAGTTAATAGTATAGTCAACAATATAGCCAATAGTATAGTCAATAACCTAGATATTGTATAGTCGATAATATTGTATTCAATAGTTTAGGCAATAATCTAATCAATAGTCTAGTCTATTTAGTAGTCTAGTCAATAGTCTAGTCAATAATTTAGTCAGTAGTCCACATAGTCGATAATCTAGTCAATAGTTTAGGCAATAATTTAGTCAATCGTCTAGTCTATTCAGTAGTATAGTCAATAGTCTAGTTAATAGTTTAGTCAATAGTCTAGTCAATAGTCTAGTCAATAGTATAGTCAATAGTGTAGTCAATAATTTAGTCAATAGTATAGTCGATAATATTATATTCAATAGTTTAGGCAATAATCTAGTCAATAGTCTAGTCTATTTAGTAGTCTAGTCAATAGTCTAGTTAATAATTTAGTCAATAATCCACATAGGCGATAATCTAGTCAATAGTTTAGGTAATAATTTAGTCAATCGTCTAGTCTATTCAGTAGTCTAATCAATAGTCTAGTCAATAGTCTAGTCAATAGTCTAGTCAATAGTCTTGTCAATAGTCTAGTCAATAGTATAGTCAATAGTGTAGTCAATAATTTAGTCAATAGTAGTCGATAATATTCTATTCAATAGTTTAGGCAAACATCGTTATTTATGTTTGTTCTTTCGTATCCCAGGTCATCAGATCTTCTCATTTGATACTTGCTCACCTATTAGAACATTGAGCTGAGGGAAACCATTTATTGAACATAGAATTATTTGGTGAGTATAAGTTTATAATGTTTCATGAAACTGTTTAGTTTTCCAGAATTATTGTAGATATTTCTGTCTTTGACGCCGAAAGTTAATATATCAAGAACCGAATGTCTATTGATGCCTTAAAGAAAAAAAACACAGAAAATTAAAATTTAATAGGGAATGCTTATTATCATTTTAAGGACATTCTTTGGCATTTATTTTTTGAGGATTATGTCTATCAAATATTGGCCGTTGCTACGTCGCAGATGGTCCATCCGTTGAGTCCAATTTTCGATGACTCGTTCGAGCATTTCGACTGGCCAATGACACGCGTGATGTTTTCCTCCAAGACCTGAATCGAAGCGGGTTTGTCCTCATAAACTTTAGACTTTACATATCCCCACAGGAAAAATTCTAACGGTGTGATATCATACGATCTTGGTGGCCAATCGACCGGCGCAAAACGTAAAATTATATGCTCACCGAAGTGTTCTCTCAATAAATCCATTGATTGGTGTGATGTGTGGGAAGTGGCATCGTCTTGCTGAAACCAAATGTCGCGGAGATCACGAGCTTTAATTTCAAGCATCAAATAGTCGGTTATCATGGCACAATAACGGTCGCCATTGACGGTTACGTTCGCACCAGCATCATTTTTAAAGAAATATGGACCGATGATTCCACCGGCCCACAAACCACACCAAACCGTTGTTTTTTCTGAATGAAGTGGCAGTTCTTGAATCTTTTCAGGTTGCTCTTCGTCCCAAATGCGGTAATTTTGTTTGTTTACATACCCATTGAGCCAGAAATGGGCCTCCTCGCTGAACAAAATTTGCCTCAAAAACGTTGGATCTTCTTGGAACTTTTCAAGAACCCATAGAGCGAAGCGATTTCGCTTGGGAAGGTCGAGCGGCTTCAGTTGTTGCACAAGTTGTATTTTGTACGCTTTCAATTTAAGATCTCGACGTAAAATGCGCCAAGTCGTCCCATACGTCAGTCCGAGTTGCTGCGAACGGCGCCGGATCGACTCTCCATGGTTTTCGTGTACACTCTCAGCTACGGCCGCTATATTTTCTTCACAGCGTGCTGGACGTGGTCTATTCGGTCGAATATTATCCAATAATGAATGCTGGGTCTCAAAATGGGTGATGGTGTTGCGAATAGCACGCTCAGTAGGCCATAAGTTGAGCGATGTACACGAAACACATTCCTCACAGAACGTGAATTTTCATAATAAATTTGAACGATTTGTAAACGTTGTTCAAGTGTAAGTCTTTCCATTATGAAATGCCAAACAGTACTAAACAAAAATAACATGACAGCATAACACGATTCACACATGATCTGTCAAAATAAGGCTATTGAAAAAAGTATCTCTACTTGAGTCACCCTTTATTTATAAGAATTTTAATCAGTTTTATAAAAAGGTTTTTATAAATATATTTATTTTGTGTTATGCAATAAACCAGAACAAGCAAATCTATTATCGGTTCCATAAATCCGCTACTGTTTTTAAAATAAATAATGATTATTATACAATAAATAGTCTTAAGATCATAAAGTATCGCAAATAATGATAAAGTACAATTTTGAAAAATAATTTCAGCAAATATCTAAACACACATACAAGCTTACATTAAAAAAATTTTGTTGATAAAAATTCAAAATTAAAGTTGTAATTTTAGCATAAATGCAGTACAATTATAAGCGACACGAATGTGTTGTTTGTGGTTATGCATCATTTTTTATATATGTACATACGAGATTTACATATATGTTGCATGCCACACATTTAGGCCTAGCTTAAAGCCTAGCTGGCTGGCTCGCTGGCTAGCAAGCAAGCAGGCGGCCTGAACGGGTAATCTAACTAAGTCTTCGTCCGTCCATATATCTGTCTATTGGTCCAGTGGTCAAATACAAATACATTTGACCATTATAACACTACATAAACTAATACGAGTATTAAACTTTAAATATTCCAAAATATAACTTACGTAATAAAAGATGTAGTTTTCTTGCTGGTGTTTGTTGTTGCCTTGTTATTACCACAATATTTTTTATTATTTTTATGAATTCGTTTGTACACGCATGCGCTCATGTGACAACAACTGGGCCTAAAACTAAAACAAATTCATAACGCTGGTAAATACGCAAAATCATATTGACTATTTATACGATATCTGCTGCTGGATTAAATCATGAAAAGGCTAGTGTATTGGAAATATAGTAGATAGATATAAATACTGGTACCTAAATGAGTTTATAACTTGAAACTTGTCTCAAGAGAAGTGGGTTAAAATTAGTTTTAGGTATGGACAAAAATATCAATTTCAATTTATATATTATTTTACTTAACTTCAGTTTAGTTTTATTTTATTTTTCTTAAAATTTTTCAAATCTAAATAATTTGGTTTTTATTTGACTTTATGTTTGCGTATGTAAGTAAGTATGGCAAATATAAATAAAAATGCAATAATATTGCGAAAAACTAAAATGCAAACACTTGGTTGGCAGGACTTATGTATATTTGAGATTACAACATACTCTATTGACCGTGCGATATGTAATATTATTTTCGAACTTTAAGTAGAGAAAGAGTTGGAATTTAAAGGCTAAAGAAGAATTAAATATACCCTTAATTCTTACTCTAAAATTATCTAAATTTATTTTTAACATGCTGTTACTCTACTTGAAATCAATTCTAACCCAACTTTAATTCTATTAGTTTTACTAAATTTTAATCCTTCTCTAATTAATCTACCCTCTACTAACTCTTCTTTTGCTCTAGCTCTACTCTAACTGAATCTACTCTAATTTCTCTCTAACTTTTTTCCTACTTTATTTTACTCTAATTCTACTTCAACTCTTCTCCAACACTACTCTAACTATTTTCTTAATATTTTCTTCTATTCCAATTGTCTCATTATTTTCTAGCTCACCTCTCTTTTTATTCTAACTCTGCTCTCCCTCTATTTTAATTCCTCTCTACCGCATCTCCAACTCTGCTCTAAATCTATTTTAACTCCAATTTAAATTCCTTCTAATTTGTCGTTACCAACCATTCAACGAAACTTATTATACTTTCCCTATACATCAATTGGTGGAACATGAATACTGGATAATAAAAATTTCTCAATTTGTTAATCATTTTTTAAACTTGATTGGATTAATACTCCAGGTTTCCTTCAAAATTATTTAATTTCTTTTAATTTTCTTCACTTTTGAATGTTTATGAATAACAACTCCTAATCGTGTCATTATTTCTGTCACGTTTGATGTAATATTTTTGTATTAAAAAAAAAATGCAGCCTCATTCATGTTCACTTTAATTAAAGAAAAAAAAGTAATAAAATTAAAACGCTTGAAGTGAAATATTTGGTTTAATTTTTTTAATATGATAATAAGTAGTCATTATATTACGCAGCTTTCAATTTCATTGTATAACATTGTGCATTTGAGATTTTAGAGTTTAAGTTAAGAAAATAAATACAAGGACCAAATTTGACTTCAGAATATTTTAATTCCTACACATCCCTTCTAATGGTGGAAAAAGACATGGGGAGTAGCTCTGTAACTTTTCTTTTATCTATATCATAATTAAGATGCGTATTTTTAAAATTAGCAATGAAATTATATACAATTATTTTTAATTCTTTCACCCTGCAGATAAGCCAAAGGGCTTTTCGGGTTTAGATTTAAGTAAATTGTTAATTATTTATTAAAAATTTTAAATAAATAAATAAAGTTTAAAAAAAACAATTATATAACTGTAAACTTTCAACAAAACAACTTAACTCAAATTTTAAAATTTTTCAGATCTAAAAACTTTAAAAATCAACAATGAACTAGAACTTAACTAGAATTGATTTAGACTTGAACACGAACTAAACTAGAACTAAACTAAAACTGAACTAGAATTGAATTAGAACTGAACTGGAATTGAATTAGAACTGAACTAGAACTGAACTGGAACTAAACTTGAACTGATTTAGAACTGGATAAGAACTGAAGTAGAACATAACTGGAATTGAATTAGAACTGAACTGCAACTGAACTGGAACTGATTTAGAACTGAACCAGAACTAAACTTGAATTGAAATAAAACTGAACTACAACTGAACTAGGACTGAACTAAAACTGAACTAGAACTAAACTAAAACTGAACTGCAACCGAAATACAACTAAACCAGAACTGAAATAGAACCAGAAATAAATTAGAACTGAGCTAGAACTGAACTATAACTTAACTAAAACAGACATAGAACTGAACTGACACTGATGTAGAGCTGAACTAGAACTGAAATAAGAATTAATTAGAACTAAACTAGAACTAATTTTGAACTGAACTATAATTACTCAAAAACAGAACTAGAGTGGAACTTGAACTAAAGCTGAACTTGAACTGATTTACAACTGAACAAGAACTGAGCTGAACAGAACTGAAACTGAATTAGAACTAAACTAGAACTGATTTAAAACTGAATTAGAACTGAACTAGAGTTGAACTCAAACTGAAGTGGCGCTGACCTAGAACTAAACCAGAGGTGATTTAAAATTAATCTAGAACTGATTTAAAACTAAATTGGAACTGAAATTAAACTGAACTAAAACTGATTTAAAATTGAATTAGAACTGAACTAGAACTAAACTAAAACTGAACCAGAACTGAACTAGAGCTCAACTATAACTGAAGTAGAATTAAACTAAAACTGAACTAGAATTGAATTAGAACAGAACTTTAACTAATTTAAAATTAAACTAGAACTAAACAAGAACTCAACTAGAACTGAACGAGAACTGATCTAAAACCGAACTAGAAGTGAAATCATTTCGAAGCACCTAGATTTTATAGACAAATATCTCTTAATTTAAAATGTTCTAAAACCACACAGAAATCAATTTGATAGACAGAGAAAGCAAATTCGTTGTGGCAACCGATTTTGTTGTCAATAGATTTTAGTCGGTTCCATACACTGAAAAAAATTGATATATAGAACTGTATTAAAAATAATTTTCGGTGAATATAACAGAAACTTTCAGTAAAAGCAATTAATGTTTTTTTATTATTGAAAATAACTTGCAAAATTATGTAATTTGTTCTAATTCCGGTAATTCCGCAGAATTTTCAGTCCCGTAATTCCAGGAATTCTCGGGATTTCTCGTATATGCAAAATGTTTATATTTTTTAACTCATATATGCTATTTTTAGTATATAATGTATATTTTAATTTGTTTTTATTTATTTTGTTATGACTTTAAATATCTTTAAGGAAATATCTAAATACATTTAATTATACTTGATAGTTTCTGAGTCCTTCATGTATTTTTGTATAAAAGATGGAAAATAAAATAATTCTATTCTGCAAATTTTTTCATTGGGTTAAAAATAATATTTTTCCAAAGGACTAGTAGGAAGCCAAATTCTACATTTGAAAATTATGTTTATTAAACGATTTGAAGATATAATCTCACGCATTGGAAATCTCTGGAATTCTCAAACAACAATTTACATTTTTAAAGCAATAGTAAAAACGTGAGCCTAAAAGTATCCAAACTATTAACTGTATGTTAATTTTTTTTTATCAGATAAATTACATAAAGTTCACTGATAAGACCATGTAATTTAAAGGGTCCAATTGTCCAAGAACTGAACATGATGTAAATTAATTTTTAAGTTCAGGTTTTCCTTAGCTATAGATCAATAGTGTAACATAAAAATAGAAGGAACTTAATTATATTTTTGTATAAGAAAAACCATTATTCTTAGAAATGGGTTATAAACCTGAGAAAAATAGGGCTTCAGAAATCTGTAAAATATTATTTGTGGCTTTCTTAACAGCAAGATTACTTCCGTAAAAATATCGATGGAAGTTTTACCCACAGGGCAATATGAATGACTCGATTTTCGGATGAGTTGTTATATAATAAAAAAAATGTCAATGGAACTGTCAAAAGTACTGAATTAGTGATTAATAATATGATTAATTAGATTATTTTAAATTTTTAACCTTCATTTAAATGAATTAACTTATAAATATTTAAAAATTTTAATTATTTAGTTTTAGCGGGAATTCCCGGAATCCCGGAGAATGTAAAATTCAATCCCAATTTCCCGGGAGTGGAAAAGGATCGGGAAAAGAAAAACTCTAGAGACTACTCATATATTACAAACAGTTATATATATATATATATATATATATATAGTATGAAAAGTGGGCGTAAAAGAGGAGTGATATTTAATCAAAATCTTACATAACATCTAACGAAAGCTTTAAATTCTATAAAATAATAAGTACTCATAAATAAGTTAAAATTTACTGACTTAAATGTTTTTTTTTTTTTTATTTTTACACACAATGAGAAAAGTGCTCCAAAATATCCGAAGTTTAAGATTTCATAAAAACGAAATTAGTACTAACATTGCAAAACCCTTTAAAGATTTTATTAATCTGATTATTGAGGCAATAGTTGGTGTCCAAAAATTTGTCGTACAGTGTTATTAATAATCCATTTAGGTAATTGAAGTATTCGAAATTCTTGAAAGCATTTAGTAACTCTGCTCTGCTTTATAGGCTCAAGAACACAAAAAATTAAATAAATTGATAACATGACAAATTATTAATATATCGACGACTTTACGACAATTGTTTGCATCCACATACGCACTTGGAAAGCATTCTCATGGCCACTAACTGATGAAAACCTAATTCTCGAATATAAGGAAAAAAAGATTTGTAAACGCAATTTCCCCCTGAGATTATTCAAAACAGTGTTTGAACTACAGATACTGTTTTAAAATTATTAAAACAATTTTCCAATTTTTATTTTCAATATTTTCTTTAATAAATGTTAAAAAGGATTTTACAAAATATTCAGATAAAATACCCGTACTTAGTTTTTTTATATTTCAAAAGAATTTTTAGTTGTTTCTATAAAACAGATGATTGCAACAACTAATAATAGTACTAAAATTAAGTTGTGTTTTCTAAATTAGTTTAACAATTTTTTACGGGCGCATATTCACAGAAAAAATTGCTAGATAATATTTCTTAATAAAAATGTTAATTAATTTTTTATTTCAATTTAATGTCCTTAATTATTGATTCAATTATTTTTTTAAGAATTTATAGATTAAGAAAAGAACAAGAAAAATTTGGCATTTGAAATTTTAAATAAAAAATTAAACGTGCACCAAGATAGTAACGAAAGTTAGCAACGAATTTGAAAAATGCACAATGGCAACACTCTTTTGCATATTTTTTGACAATTTTGTTTTCCATTACATATCGCGATCTGGTCAGTTCTACGAACTATATATACAGAAATCAGAAGAACATAAACTAGAGATTATAAAAAGGTTTCAGAACAAACAATTTTTCGATCTGCTTCAAAGAAATCTTAGTTCATCCACCTCGGCCATAGATTCTGTCATATCTTGGGGTACAGCCAGTGCCAAGAGATCAGACATATAGGAAATGAAAATATACCCCCTATAGATTATAAAAAGTCAACCGTGAAAAAAATTGTTCGATCCATTTCCAAGAAAACCTAGCTCATCCATTTTGACCCACACAAATTATATATTCTACTGTAACTTGGAACACAGTCAGTGCCAAGAAATCAGACATATAAGAAATGGAAGTATACCCCATACAGAATATAAAAAGTCAACCGTGCAAAAAATGTTCAATCCATTTCCAAGAAATCCAAGCTCCTCCATTTTGCCCAATAAAAATTATATATTCTACTGTAGCTTGGAACACAGTCAATGCCAAGAGATCAGAAATATAAAAAATGGAAATATACTACCTAGAGACTATAAAAAGTAAACCGTGCAAAAAATTGTACGGTTTACGCACGTTCCGATTCACTGTAACCGTGATCTTTTAGAAAGAGTCTTCGGATTCGAACATCTTAGGTACGTTCCAGTCATTGGTAGAGTTTCTAAACCGACATCCAGGGTCCCACTATAATTTTGGCTTCTTTCCAAAATTAAGAGCGAAATTTGCCTTATCATTCTGTAAATTAAGAGGATAACTCCACTGAGTGGAGAATGTGGGATACTCTTTATATTGATTTTGAATCCTGTGTCCAGATCTTCTAGCTTTAGAACTATCAGGTTAATCTAGCGTCATTTTATAAAACCTCTTCTGGCTAATATAACGTGTATTGGGGATTTGGAAGTCGAAGCATGGGATTCCATAGACTGGTTCTATATTTAGTGGTTCAGATTGCTACCCTAAAATTAATTCAAAATTCCTTCTCGTAAAGGGCAAGGTAAAGCTTGGAAACCTGAAGACCTGTACATAGTTCATTTAGTTAGGGACAGCAAATACTCACAGTACCTAACACCGGATCTTTACCATATTATCATTAGAAACTCTGGAATACTTCGCTGCTGGTTTTACTATGATTAGCCAACAATTAAGATTTAGGGGTTTTCAAAGCTTTCCTTCAACATCATTCCGCATATGAATTTCCAATAACTTGAGAGTCTCTGTAACTCTTGATTCACCGCGGTTTGAAATAACAATCGCAAAAATATAATGATCACAGGTTTTTGAAAATTATCACCTCTACACGTAGAGAAAAAACATGGTTACAGAATTATCACTACAACAATATTACTGTTTTCATGTTAACAATGTTTTTATTTAAATTTTATCATTTAATGTTTACACTCAATAAAAAGTTTAATATGGTTGAATACAAAAATCATATATTTTTAAATATTTTTACCAGAAACAAAATTTTATTAATATGAAAAACATCATTACTTCTGCAAACATTAAATATTTGCAGTTTTTTTCTTGTTCTTAAACCATATTCTGTTTTGAAACCATATTAATATTATTATTCCCATGACAATAAAATGTTTCATATAAATTTAGATTTATTTAAAACATTTTATTGTCATGGGAATAATAATATTAATTAACTGATCCTTTTCACAAATTTAGTGAAAAAAATCAATACTGGTTTTTTCTTAGACATATTTTCTTTTTAATATTTGTTTTCCAACTTCATTGTAATTCTCATTTTGTTTTTTATATTTTAGTTTTTATATGAGAAGGTTTAGTTATACTCGGTTTGATTCAAGTAATAGAAGATATTGATTAACTACCATTAAAAAAGGTTTACTTAAAAAAACACTTATCTTGCATTTGAACCATATGTGGTCGTACAAAAGAATATTAATCAATAAATAATAGTAAATATTTTTTTTTTTTTAGCTAATGAACACTTTTCTCTATTATTTTCAATAAAAAATTTAATAAATAATAATTTTTATTAATACGTTTTATATTAATATACGATAAGAAATAATAATAATATGACAAGATTGGATAACTATATTACAACATGGAATAATAATATGAGAATGTGGTATAATAATATAATATAAGATAGAATAGTAATATAATAACATCAAATCATAATTTGATAGAATGGTACGTACAATGATGTAGTAGAATTCTTAAATTATTTGTAAAACTAGAATCATGACATGAAAAAAAATGGGACACAATATGACGAAATGGAATCATAATAATTATTACTTATAATAATTTATATTTTTCGCTGTGATCATATATTCCAATCATAATATGTTGCTCCTAGATTATGGACACTACAATTATATTTTTTTCTCTGCGTGTACGTAGTCGAGTAGATCATAAACTTTAAACTCGACAAAGAAGAGAAAAGCTTTATAAGAAGAATCCCTAAAAAATTTAACTTTATTTCATATTTAAACATATCCTATTTCAATAAATACAATTACATATAATAGAAATACCATTCAAAATTTAAAATACCTGTTACTTTTTTGTTAAATAAGTAGCAAACAATTTCTATTGTTTTTTTTTTTTAAGAAACAATGGCTAACAAAATGTTAAACATTTATTAAGTCATTATTAGCACTTTAGCAAAACAATAAAAAGTGTTATATATACCATTTATTAAAAAGCATATTTTGATATTATTGTTTTTGTTGCAAATAAGACTTATTATTTAAATGGTCATTAAAGAGAATTGCCGACACATGCAACAACGCATTAACACCGCATTTTCATTGTGAAAAAAATAGGCTATTGTTTGAAATTTTGTCAAGGCTTTTAATAGAGTGCAACATAACATAAAATGCAGCTAAAAAAATCAGTAAAAAACATTAAAAATGATATAAGCAAATTGAAAAATCGTTGCAATATTTTTTAAAAATGTAATTTTTTTTATCAAATCATGCAATGTTTTTTTTGTTTTTCATTATGTTTTTGGCATCAATATTCCATTGTAAAAATCGACAGAAAACATTAAAATAAATACGAATATCTAAAATTGCTAGCAAACAAACAGGCACTCAGTACAACGCTGTTTTCATATCTGTATCAAAAGCATAAGTAGACAGACCTACTACTATCAATAACTTGTATTTGAATAAGACCCCAACATGTTTGTACTATATAAAGTAAAAAAACAAAGCAAAAATGTAATAATAAAATTGAATTCAAATTGAATTTAATTTTTTTATTTTTTGGCTAAAACTACACGCAACTAAACGCACTTTTATTTATTTATTTTTTTTTTATTTTTTTTTTGTTACTTAGTTGGTTGCTTACCAGGTGATATAAATCTAAATCAAATTTTATTTTCTTATGGTTTTGTTTGATTTTCGTAAGAAGAAAAATTAAAAAAAAAATTAAAACAAATCAAAATTTATTTTTTTGGTTATTAACATCGAAATTATACATACGAACTTATAAAACTTATTAATATTCGCAGTTCGTTGTTACATATTTTAAGCGAAAAAAAATTTAAGTTTTTCATTGAAATAATTGTGAAAATTTTAAATCGGTTTATATGCTTTAAAAAGATTTTAAATTTTTTGTCTGTTTCTTAAGAAAGAAAAAAACAATATTGTTATAAAGTTTTACACTCGAAAAAATATGCACATAAAAATGTTTATCTTTCATAACCTTTACAAAAACCATAAAAACTATTTTTCTAATATTTTTATTGCTATAAAAAAGTTTTAACTTAAAGAAATAGTAATTTACTAATTCATAATCTAACACAAATTTGCCAAATTATATATAAATTATATATATGAAAGAAGGGAAAAATCATTTTTTCATTAGGAAATTTATTTGTATTAATTTAATACATTTAATATTCATTTTCCAAAACAAAGCTTCATTTTTCAATCGAAACGGAGGTACCCGCCATATAAAGAAAATATTTCTCATCGCATATCTAAATAACTATTATAAAGAAAGTCTTAAAATTTTGAGGAAATAAATTACTTATCAAGTTCTAACAATAAGTTGAAAGCAAGTCTAAGGCAAAGCAAATATTATTTATCACATATTTAAAAAATATATATTATAATGAAAGTCTTAAATTCTGTGGGCTTAATTTTCTTATCACTTTACACAATTGGAATAAAAATAGATCTTAGAGTGATAATCCTTTATCTTTTTATCATACTAGCATATAAACCTGCTAATGCCACGAAAAATATTATAATAATAAAAATATTCACAAATAAATCCGAAATTTTTTTAAAAAATATATGAACTACATTGCTTTTCCTCTACTTAATCTTAATCGAAATTGAAAGATTTAAAGTTATTATAATTTAATGGGATAATAATGCTTAAAGTAAACTGCTAAATAATCGGCTTAAACGAGTTCCCTAATCAAAATACGAAATCAGTTTTCGAAAGAATTTGGAGAGCGAACAATGAATATAGCAAATTTAAACTTCTTTAAACCAAAACTGACTTTAAAAAATATTACATAAAATAAAAAAATAAAAAATCTGTGTATCTCTGCTCCCTGATAGAAATTTCAAAATCTGACTCCGTTAGGATTTGTAGGACAAACAGTTTTATAAGTAAGTCAAATTTTAATTTTCTACCTCATCTGGGAGCTTCAGAAAGCTCAGGAAAGAGAAAATATATTTAGGAAATTATATATATAAAATAGAAAATAATTCCGCTCTTTGTTAGAAATTTCAAAATCTGGCTCCGTTAGGATTTGTAGGACAAATAGTTTTATAAATAAGCTAAATTTTAAATTTTCTGCGTCATCTGTGAGCGTCATCAGAAAACTCTGGAAAGAAAAAACATGCTTAGAAAGTTATATATATATAAAAGATAACTCCGCTCCCTGATAGAAATTTCAAATTCTAGGTACGTTAAGATTTGTATATTTAAGAGAAAGTGCAATTATTTTATTACAATTCGTAGTTGAAATGAGAAAAAGGCTGGGCCTACCAGGAAATAGTAGCCTCCATAAAAATAAAATATTAGTTATAGTGTCATTAGGGGTAGAGAAGCATACCGGGATAAGCTAGTTCATAATATAAAACGCCCTTTCGATAAAGAATTTTTTTTCTTTAGGGATTTAGGGCTTTTTAATATTAATAAACAAAATATTCTCATATTCTCCACAATTTTTTTTTTTTTTTTTTTTTAATTTTATATAATTTATAATGGAATATTTTGTAAAAAAATATATCATTCATTCCATGAAAGAACGCCCAAAAATTTTCCTAGGTATTCGAATTTTCTTAATATTCGACACACGCATACCCTATGGAGCCATTTGAATGTCTACATTTTTTTTTTTTTTTTAATCTTGAAAAAATTGCAAATTTATTCACGATTTTAATTTTTTGAAAAGGCAAAAAATCTACAAAGTGTACAAAAATATTCTATAAGCTGTAAATAGATTTTATTGATTTAAATTAGATATAGAAGCTAAATATTTTCTCCTTAAACTTAGTACTCGTAATTTTAAAATAATATCATCACTTAAAACTGCATTCATAATGCAAGTGCAATTTTATAATGCATTTTTTTAAAATTTCTACCCTTTCAATTATTTTCTCCTTCTGATAATGTTAAAATTATAATGTTTACTAAAAATTGCAATACAAATTGTTCCGCGACAAAATGGTCCACCATTAAAAAAAAATTAAATATTTCCACAGATTTTTTGATACAAAAATAAAAATTACAGAAAATTTGTTGTGTTTTTTATTCTTTGTGAGTTTATTTTAAAATTAATTTTAGTCATAACATTTCATATTTTATTATTTGTGGTATAAAATTTTCTTTCCCATAATAATTGCTAATGTGCTGTGTTATAAACATATTTGTCTTTAATATTAAGCTAAAATATTTAAAATCAAAAGGGTTGAAATTTCTTTAAAATGCGTCTGAAAAATGCATTCTTGTTATGAGTGCATCTTTAGCAAAAACACAATATTTTTGAACTTTATCATTTACTTTATAATGGTTTTTAAATCAATAAAATTCGATGTATAGTTAAAGAGTTATGAGCACTTAAATTTACGTACTATTGAATGAGAATAACCAAAAACAAAATAAAAATAAATAAAAATATTATGAAAGAATTAAAATTTTGTATGAAAAATTTGTTTTTTTTTTTTTCTAAAAAATATTAAAAATTGTCCCAGAAAAATTATTATTGCATTTTGTAGTAAAAATATTACCTTTAAATATATTAAAAGAAAATTAATATCGAAATTGATCAAAAATGCATTACAAAACTGGAATTGCATTACGAGTGCACTTTTAAATAAACAATTTACTTTTGAATTATTGCCTTTAAAAAGGTCTTAGCTGGCCTTCATTAGGGCCTTGAATTATTAAAATCCGTACACATTAACATTTAAATTTATGTACTTTGTCGGGTTTTTTAACTGTAAATCTTGAATAAACTCGCGATTTTTTTGAAAATGGAAAAATAATAATGAAGAAGATTAAACAGCTCCATAGGTTATATGCGTATCAAATATAAAAAATCTGATGACCCTTTGCAATTTTTATGAATATCTCGGGGGCTGGTCCACAAGGTCTCAAAATAGGACTACTTGATAATGTAAAACACTAAAACGATTCCAATTCATTTATAACTGAAGCGATTTTAAGATACATATACAGTCGATATCTACGTATAAGTTAACTATTTTAGTTCACGAAATATTCGATATTAAAAATTCAAATTTTTCAATTTTTAACATAACCTGGATAACTGTTACCTTTATAATGAATCCAAATCTTCCCGATAAATATATTTTAAAATTGTTGAAACTTAAGCATTAAGGGAAAAACAAAGAATAAAGTGTTTTTAAGAAAATGTCGATTTTTTGTGGACAGTAGAATAGTTGTTTTTGCAACAAGCTTAAAGTTGCAATTAAATTTCCAACTTTTTAATTTTGATATTAATAACAGTAAATAAAAACCCATGCACAGCTTTTGAAAAACAATAAATTTACCAATTTTCACAAATGTTACAACTTTAAAATAAGAGTAACAATTTTTAAAAGCAAAGCAGTAAATTTCCAAAAAGTACCAATTTTATAAGAAAATTAATTATAATAAAAAAGCAAAAAAAAAATTAAAACCTTTCAATTTCAAAAAACTATAAATTTTCAAAATAAAATAGCAATGTTTTAAAAGTAATTTCTGAACGATATATTTTTTATATATTTTTTTATATTTTTTTAATTCCTATTTTCAATAATTTACCTATTCTACAAAGTACTATTTCCTAAACAGTAAGGAATATTCTCGAAAAAAGTACAATTAAATTATTAGTCAGAATTTCAAAATGATTTCAAATATTTTTATGAATAGCAAATTACCTAAAATCAAAGTATTCTAACAAATTAAATTCAAATTTTGTAAAGAAAAATCTAAAATCCAATTTCAATTGCAAATAATACATATTCAATTATTTTATTAATTGAAATTCAATTACGAATAATACAAATTCTATTATTTTATTAATTGAAATTCAACCTATGAAAAAATTTGAAAATTCAATTATTCAAATTATCACTTATTTTTATTTATATTTGATCAATTTATTAATTTTTTTTAATTTTATTGAGAGCCAATAAATTGTTTTATTTTTAGTAAAAAATTCTATAAAAATTCTATAAATTTAAAGAAAGTAATTAGAATAGATTTTATTTTTAATAAATCGTTTAATAGACCTTAGTTATTCTGTGTAAAAATTATAAATTTTTAAAAACAGTTCCAGTATTCAAAAGTATACTAAGTAATTTGGAAAATTTTAAAAATAATTAATTAAAAAAAAACACAAAAATTATATTTCCAAAAAGTGAAAATTTTTCAATAAAAAATACACAGAGAAAATATGGTATATTAAACGTTTTATCAAAGATAAAAGATATTCCAATTATTATTATTATTATTATTATTATTATTATTATTATTATTATTTACCAAAATTAAAATTTTATAGTATTTTTTTTTTTTTTTTTTTTTAATTGTATCAATTTATGAACTAATCAAATATAAATAATAATAAGTGATAATTTGAATAATGAATATGTAATTTTTTTTATATTCAAATATTTTTAATAAAATATTTGAATATTTGAATATATATTATTCGTAATTGAAATTGGATTTTAGATTTTTCTATATAAATTTGAATATAATTTGTTAGAATACTTTGATTTTGAGTAATTTATTTAATTATAAAGATATTTGAAATCATTTTAAAATTCTGATTAAAAATTTTATTGAAATTTTTTTTTTGTTTACTTTTTACTTAAAATAAAACAGTTTGTCGGTTTTCAATTACTTTTGTTATTGCATCAATTAATAAATTAATTTGTTAGAATACTTTGATTTTTTTATAAAAATATTTGAAATCATTTTAAAATTCTGATTTAATTTAATTGAAATTTTTTAATATTTTTTTTCTGTGTACAACAAAATTAGCAAAAAAAAAGTAAAATTCAAAATTAAATATTTTACAAATTTTCAAAAACTAAATAAGTATCAATTGTCAAATAAAAATATTTCGTAATTGAAATTGTATTTTTGATTTTTCTATGTAAAATTTGAATTTAATTTATTAGAATACTTTGATTTTGAGTAATTTATTTAATTATAAAAATATTTGAAATCATTTTAAAATTCAGATTAAAAATTTAATTGAAATTTTTTTTTAATATTTTTTTTTCTGTGTACAATAAAATTACCAAAAAAAAGGGTAAAATTTTAAAATTAAATATTTTACAAATTTTCAAAAACTAAATAAGTATCAATTGTCAAACAAAAGTATTTCTTTTCAAAAAAAAATACTAGTTAGAGTCAGAATCACGTTCTTAGTCGATATAACGATGTACGTCCATTTATCTGCCTGTGAACCTTATCATAACAGTACAGGTTGCAATTTTAAAGATATTTTGATGAAATTTGGTAATAGTAAATATTTTGGTATTATTTTATACCCGTTGAAATTGACTGTGATTGGTACATAACTTCATACCTAAAAAAAAAAAAAAAATTCTATCGGAATGGGTGTTTGACGTCATAAATGCCTTTAATATAGGAACATCTTTAAGAAATTTAAAGAAATAGGGTATATCTCTTTTATTTATTTTTATATAAAATAAAAATTGAAAATAAAAAAAACTACAGATGTCCATAACATCTGCAGTATGTATGTTGTATATATAGGGTAGGTTCTATGTGCATTTTTCGATTTTTTTTTTTTTATTATTGGATCATCCGAAAGCTTTATTGATCGTCTATTTTCAATTCTAAAATGTTTTCAAATATCTGCATTAGATCTGAAGTTATCAACACGATTATTACGTAATTTTTTGTGGCTTTCATAAAAAAAATAATTTGTTTTTTCACTCTCCTAAAAAGTTATTTAAAAACACATACGACTTTTCTTCAGCACAATGACGATATCAACAAATTTAACGTATATTTTTTCACCTCAAACAAAAATATATTTAAATATAAACGGGGATTTATATTTCACAATCGTAGCTAAAATGTATTTAGCCTAATTTTTGTTTTTTTTTTAATAAAAGCGGACCTTTTTGATCTCAAAATCTGTCAGCAATATTAATTTATTTTTTCGAGTGTTTATATATAGGCTTTTTTTATTATTAAATACAGTATATTAGCACCTTACTAACTCATACATTTACGTTTAAATATTCACAAATATAAAAAGAAGAAAAAAGTACAGCTCAAATGGAACATTAGAGTATTATTTTTTAAAATTTTTTTATAGAAACGAAAAATTGGTAACAACTAACACGCATAGTTAAAGTAACTGCAGTTTAGAATTTGTACTCAACAACCAGCCTACAGTTAAAAAATTTTAAATAAAATACACAGAAAAAATTATATTGTAAGAAAAACTTTTGCCGTAAATTGTAAAATTAGTATAAATTCTAAACTATTTCTATACAATCGCAGAAAGCTTATAAGATGAATGACGATAAAGAATCCTATAATTAATATATTTTCTGAATTATACCTTGCACCTCAAATCATGTAAGATAACTTAATGACATTTAGAAAATCTTAGTTTTACCTCTTTTCCTAGAAAATAAATTTCCTTCAGTGTTCTTAACTGGATATAAACATAAAAATTTACATACCGCCAACTAAACAATTCAAAGACAAGAAACAGCAGAAAAAATTGTTTTATTGAAAAATAAAATCAAATAAAAACAATAAAAAAGCAAAAGTGATCTCTAATGTTACGTATGTTTTTTTTTTTCGAACGCATATAACTAAATCAAACTCAAAAATTGCATATAAACTGCATTAACCGTGTGCTACGTTAACTTTTTTTTGCGACTGATGACGGCAACGCAACGAAGGTGGGGCACTTTAAGCCAAACTGTGTAAATGCTCCCAAAAAAAAAAAAAAAATAGAAACATAACGATCGATATAACCAACTAAAACCAAATTGTTTTTATTTTTTGCATTTAGCTGTTACGCATTAGTATTCGTGATTGCCTGTGATCACAGACAACACACGATCTTGTAGCTCACGTTGTCTTTGGGATATAATGGATGCTGCTGGTGTTGCACTATGGTCTAAGGGAGGAGTGTAACATATCCTAGAAGAAAGAAATGAATGACGAAGAAATCATAAATAATTTATGAAAATGTATTAACTAAAAATTATTTTCTGTTATAATGAAAAATGACTCATTAAATGAGTTCTTAAAATTTCCAATACATCCTCAAAATTTTGAGTTATATTCAAAAAAACTGCTGGATTCATATATAAATGTATTCGTAATTCTGTTACTTTTATACCCCATACCACCATAAGTGGTTGGGGTATTATGCTTTTGTGCTGATGTTTGTAACGCATAGAAAAAGTTATTATCAGAATCACTTTTTTAAATCCATCTAACGATGTCCGTTCGTCTGGACGGCTGGCTGAACGGGTGGCTGGCTGGACAGATGACTGGCTGGACGGGTGGCTAGATGGCTGGAGGGATGACTGGCTGTCCATGTAAACGTGCGACTTTTATGATACAAGGACGAAGCTTATTGAAATTGGTTGTGATCGGTCCATTATTTCACCTATCTCCCATACAAATGTACCCCCGGAATAGAGTTTAAACACTCAAAATTCCTTAAAAATAAGAATATTTTAATGAAATTCGGTGCAAAGAAGGTCTATATAGGTATCAATCTTTGTACCAAATTTTATGAAGATTGGTCCACAATTAACCATCTAAACCATCTAAATGTTAGTATTAACGCGTTATTCTGTATTTGTATATTTTATTTTACATTTCGTAGAATTGGCCACAGGTGTAATATAAATTCCCTTTACGAATTTTTACATACATAATGGTGTAGGGTTTGACCGACTATATCTTTCTTTCTCGTTTTATTATTATTATTATTATTATTATTATTATTATTATTATTACTATTATTTCTCCTTTAAAGCTTTTTTGGGAAGTAGAATCAATACACATTGAATTATGTGGTGGTGAAACATTCAAGCCAAATTTGTAAACAATATTAAAAAAATAAAACTTTTCGAGTTTAACTGCATTTTATTATAAATTTTTCTATAAAAGCCTATACACAATGCTATAATAGTATTTAAAGACATTTTTATTGTATATAACAAGATTTAGGTTTTTTCAAAAATTAGGCATAAACTTTGGCTTGTTTGATTTTATCTCGAATAATTTATTTAAACTTTAAAAACAATTTTAATTTTTGCCCCAAAAAGTATGCACCAAATAAAACATAAAATAAAATATATTAACAATTTATCGATAAACTTTAGAAAATGATTAATAAATTTTTGAGTTTTTCGATAATAAAGAGATATATCTTTATTCTAAACAAACGAAGGTGCAAAATGCTTAATTCTTTAATTTACTTTTTAAAATCGAATTAAATTATATCTAAGTCTTTCCTTTAAAGCATTCATAATAATTTAATTTATAGACTTAAATTGTTTGTGCTTCACATGTATATATGTTATGTAATTCTGTATATTCTGTGTTCTGTATATTCATGTATAAATGTAATTCTATAGGTAATTAATTTCTTAAAGAATTTACTATCAATTAAACAATTTAAGCTTAAAAGAATATATAGAATCATTAAAATTTTCTATAATTCAAATCTAGACGTATAACGAAAATTTCCAAACATATTGCACTAAGGTGGATGCTAAAAATTCATAAGCAGGGCAACCGAAAATGAAAAATCATATTTTTTTTTTTTTTTTCTTGAGCTTCGAATGAATCAAACAATTAGTCATAGAATACCTAAAACCGAAAACGAAAACCGGTTTCCGGTTTTTTACAAACGCTGCAGGCTCGGTTTTTTATAATTTTCAGTTTTATTCGAAACCAGTATTTTAAGGGCTTTTTTAAATAACATTTCATTTAACTTTTTATGTAATTTTTCTTAGAAAAAGAGTTCGAAAAAAAAAATAATAAAATTGCATGACTAAAATTAAGAACTTTCATGAAAATTTCTAAATGCAATCAAAATGACAGATAGCTTATTTGACTTTAACAATTCTCTCTTAGAATAGTTAAAATAAATAGAACTATTGAGAGCACACAAAAAAATGTGTACCTTAAATTTGTTTCTACTCCAGTGTTACAATTTTAGCATTTTCAGTGCTATATATAGCATTCAAAAAGGTTAAAACGCATTGAAAATTTATAAAAATATGCTAAATGCCTTTTAGAACTTTCAATAGTTTTTTTTTTTAATTCAACACAATATTGATTTTTTGAAAGAATTAATTAGTATTAGGTATTAGTTGTCATTTTTTAAAATATGAGCACTATTTTTGCTTTATTGCCCAACATTACAAATAATTCTGTATTAGTTCTACAAGTAATTTCAGAACGCAACAAAATAGCCTGCAGTCGTTGTACTTTGGCGTTACGAATAATGACTTTTGTTCGAAATTGTCAGCCCCAGAACTAGTTCCGTGGAAGTGTTATCTAGACGGTACTCATTCTATGGAACGGTTCTAGAACTAGTTATTTAATCAATGATTTGTGTTCGAAATTGTCATATTTAGAATTAGTTCTATAGAAGCGTTAGGGAAGAGTTCAAGAACCCGTTATTAAAGTCAATGATTTTTTATTTCATTTTTCATTTTAATGATAATAAATGCCACTTTTTTAAATCAATTTAATCTTGATTCTCCCTTTCTTTTTTTATTTTTCAGATTAAAAAAAAAATTTTTTCAATTTTTTAAACGATTCTAGGAAGTCTTTTGGAAATTAGTAAAGAAGTGATGTAGAAGTAATACAGAACTAGTTCTTTAGCACTAGTACTCAAAAATATTATTTAAACCTAATTTAGAATCACAATACTGTTCTATTCCATGAGCGCCAGAATTAATTGCGACACCACTAGTTCTAAGGATGTTACCCAGCAAAAACTTAATTACCAATTTTACCCTATTCCCTAATAATTATCATTTTATAAGTTGATAGAAATTTTATAATTTCCTTTAAATGTTTTAAGTGCAAAAAGAAAATATTTTTTGGCAATTGTTAATAAAAATCAAGTTATTTTTAGTTTGAATAGTTGATAATTTTAAATTTAGTCAAGAAAAATAATATTTTAAGAGCATGTCTTTTGCACATAAAACATTTTT
This sequence comes from Protocalliphora azurea, assembly GCA_932274085.1. NCBI lineage: Eukaryota > Metazoa > Arthropoda > Insecta > Diptera > Calliphoridae > Protocalliphora > Protocalliphora azurea. Next base: position 19,126,337 of record OW026522.1, on the reverse strand, counting down.
TAGAGCATATTTTTCATTGTCTTGTTCATAAGTAAATAAATAATAGCCAATGTCCGAAAAATATACATATTTTGTTATACTAAATGTTTGTTATACTAAAAAAATATATACATATTTTGTTATACTAAAATTATGCATTTATTTAAAGGCATGTATTTCTGTGGTACTATTTCGTGTGTCACTTGAATAAGGAATTCTTTTAATATTAATCAGGAAGGCTATGATTTGAATTTCTTTCAATATAGAATCTTTAGAGAATTTTTAATTTGATAGTTTTTAAATAGCTTTTATTCAAAATGGTACGTGGTAAGGCTCTTAATAACTCTGAAAAAGAAAAAATTCTGATTCTGAAATCTCAGGGTCAGAATCCGATCCAAATAGCCAAAAACAGTTGTGTACAATTATTTAAATAACGTGGAAAGATATTTAAAACACATGAAAGGGCGGAAGAAAATGGCAACAACTCCAAAAGAAAGACGAAAAATTCTTAGAATTGCATCAAATTCTGCCATGTCGGTATCAAAAATACGTGAAAAAAGTGGAGTCAGTGCCGGTCTAAGAACAGTGCATCGTATTTTAAAGTCGTGCCCATACGAAAACTACAAAAAACACCACTTAATGAAAAACGCAAATCATAACGTCTACAGTTTGCCAAAAATACAATGACATGATCCGACAAATGGTTTAAAGTTGTAAAAAAGTTTAATATTGATGGTCCCGACTGGTATAACTATTTCTTCCATGACCTAAATAAGGAGGAATTATTTTTCAGCCGCAGACACAGCCTAGAGGGCGGAATAATGGTATGGTGTGCCATTTCGTATTATGGTACCATAGAATTGGTTTTTGTATCCAACAAAATTACTGCAACGACTTACAAAACATTCTGGAGGAAGCATTTCCAAAACCTTGGACGTACCAACACGACAACGCTCCGATTCATACCGCTAGAGCAGTAAAACAATGGATTAATCAACAAGGTGTTCAACTTTTGGATTGGTGCCCATATTCACCAGACCTGAATCCAATGGAAAATGTCTAGGGTTGGCTTGCAAGAAAAGTTTATGAAGGAGGAAAACAATTTTAGGCGATAGAATCCTTAAAGGATGCAATAACGGAAGCATGAAGTTCAATTTCGCTAAATTACTTAGAGTCGATGCCAAATCGCATTTTTGAGGTTATTTCTAAAAATTGTGGCAGTACTCATTACTAATTGAATGCTAGAAGATAAAAACTTTCATTTTTATAACCTAAAATTTTAAAATAAATTACAGTTTGCTTAGTTTTAAAATATTCCTTATTCAAGTGACACACGAAAAAGTACCACAGAAATACATGTCTTTAAATAAATGCATAATTTTAGTATAACAAAATATGTATATTTTTTATTTCTTCAGGAAACTAAAGCCAACACTTTGAAATTTGGTTGCGCAAAAAAATTATTTTTTTCTGCACTTTAGTTTAGGAGATATATTTAAATCTTAAAAAAAAACACATGCAAACTGATTTTGAAGAATTTTTTTCAATTTTTCATACCTTTGGTAAATTTGGAGATATTTATTCAAATTGAAAAATTTCATTCAATTTTAATAAAATAAATTGGTTAATTTCCTCAAAATTTCTTTGTCTTTAATCATTTTAAGTAATTTTAGTCAGATTGAAGAATTTTATTAAAATTGACTAAGATATATTAGTCAATTTAAAAAGTAACAAAAAAAGTTAAGTTAACAAATAATTTATTCAAATTAACTTCTTTTGAGGGTGTTAAATTGAATAAAATTGTGCGTTGTTTTACTTACGAGTTACTGCCAATTTAACTAGATTTTTTTTGTTAATTTTTTAACAAAAATTTATTCAAATCAGCATATTTTACAATATAAATATTTTTGACAAATATTTTTTAGTTAATGTGGAGGAAATTTGTTGATTTGACGAAAAATTATATTGATTTGAAGAAAAAATCTGTTAATTTAAATATTTTGTTTCGTTAAATTTCTACGAAAAATTTTCGTCAATTCAGTGCATATGAAAATTTACATAGGCATCTATTTTATAATTTCTGAACTAATACTAATTTTTAGAATTAGATAGGGTAAGCTAATGGAACAACAAAATACTATGTTGATATAATATAAAAATTGTTGAACTTTTAGTTCCCCACAGTTGATGGATACATTTATTATTTTATAACATTAAATATACATACTTAAATAAAATGCATTGTTTTAATGAAAAAAAAAAGAATTTTTGTAAAAAAAAAAAAAGAAAATGTTTCTTTTGTTTTTTAAGAACATATTTTCGTATTTTTAATGCGCATACAAAAACAAAAACCAAGTCTATGGTACCATAATACGAAATGGCACCCCATCCCATTATTCCGCCCTCTCGGCTGTGTCTGCGGCTCAAAAGTAATTCCTCCTTATTTAGGTCATGGAAGAAATAGTTATACCCGTCGGGACCATTAATATTAAACTTCTTTTTCATTGGAAAATACAACTTTAAACCATTTGTCGGACCATTTCATTATATTTTTGGCAAACTGTAGACGTTGTGATTTGCGTTTTTCATTAATTGGTGTTTTTTTTTTGCAGTTTTCGTCGGACTATACTGGCACTGACTCCACTTTTTTCACGTATTTTTGATACCGACATTGCAGAATTTGATGCTATTCTAAGAATTTTTCATCTTTCTTTTGGAGTTGTTGCCATTTTCTTCCGCTCTTTCATATTTTTTCCATATCTTTCCACGTTATTTAAATAATTGTACACAACTGTCTTTCCTCTATTAATGTTTTTGACTATTTAGACCGGATTCTGACCCTGAGATTTAAAAATCAGAATTTTTTCTTTTTCAGAGTTATTAAGAGCCTTACCATGAACCATTTTGAATAACAACTATTTAAAAACTCTCAACAAAATATGTATATTTTTTATTTCTTCAGGAAACAAAAGCCAACATTTTGAAATTTGGTAGCGCAAAAAATTATTTTTTTTTTTCTGAGCTTTAGTTTATTAGATATACTTAATTAAAATTAAAATTTAGAACATACTTGCGCCCCATTGCGGTGCCGTCTGTGCTTCAAAAATATACTCAAGCTAACAATATTCTAAAAACCTAACTCTCACCTAGTCATGTCACAAGTTTAAGCATTAATAAGTGGATCAACGTTTATTACTATTTATTTTGGGAAAGGTCCCGCTGTGTTTTGTAAGCGCATAATTAATATATAGATGAAAATATATAAAAATTCTCACTAGATAAAAACCCCTACTTCAGCTAAAAATCACCCTAATTTATTTCAAATCTTACCCATAGTGCCTCCTATTATTTTTTTCTTCAAGTATTAGTATGTAAGTTATACAGCAAACATGCTGATATTGCTGCTAGTGTTGTTGTTGTTCATATTGAGTATTAAACACCTTTTTTAGGCCTAAAAACAATTTTACTTACATTTGCAATGAAAGGCTTTATAATTCTATATGATTTTTTCAACTAGTTTTATTTTGATATTTTTTTTTTACAAAATTTAATCTCTATTTTATTTTTTGTCGTTTTATTTTTAATATTTTACTAAAACATGCTCTGATTTTTGTTGTTTTCCTTTTTATTTAAAACAAACAAATAAATATGTACATATTTTTGCAATGGAGAGAATATTAAGAGATTTTGAAAAAAAAAAAAATAAATATTGTCAACATTTCTAATATTTTCAAATATTCGTATATTCATGTTTATTTTGAATTTAAATTTGAGTTAGTATTAGAAGCAGATTTTTGCTGCAACAGATGCGTGTGCTGCTGCTGCAGACAAAATTCACTTCACAATGCTAAATCTAAAACAAAAAAATCTACTCTTTTTTTTTGTTTGTTTTTGAGCTGCAATATTTTAATGCGTGTTCGCATACAAAACTTAGATCAGTTTTGTCAAAAGTGAACAGATTACATGTAGCGAATTCGTTACGAGTCCGTTTGACCGTATATAAACGTTTATAGGGCCTTGCTGGCCATCAGTATCTCGCGGTGCTCTACATCACCGGAGCTCTTGAAAAAAAATTCAATCTAGAATATTATTGTTTGCTAACGGAGCAAAACAATACATAATTGGATAGCAAAACGGTTTAAACGCTACAAGACAAGGATATAGCTGAAAACTCTCAAGCAGATACTTTATGGATTATTAGCTCTTAATTAAAGGACATTTTTATACTTTGTTAGTATATGTTAGTGTGTTAGTGTGTTATGAAGTGATAATTTGATTTTTTTCAAAAATAAAAAACAAAAAAACAAAGAAAATCAAAAAATTAAAGATAAAAACTATAGTAAATTGTTAAAAAAAAAAAATAAAAAAATTTAAAATGAAGGTGAGTCCTTGCTAGAAAGAAGAAAAAATTAAACTAAAAGGACAATGCAAATTATGAAATATAAAAGAACATTTAAAAATAAAACAATACTCTATCGTATGTTTATACAGAAATCCAGAAAAATAGCTACAAGAATAATTAAACAATATAAGGAAAACTATTAAATATTAAATTTGTGTCCCATATTAAAAAATAAAAAGTTTGTATCAAAAACTTGAATTATAAAATATAATAAATCAAAATATTTGAAGATAATTTAATATTCCTAGCGTAATATTAAAATAACATTTAGTGATACACCGTAAATAAATTTTAGCAAAAAAAAAATGTTTAAGAAAAACAAAGAAATTGCGAACAATTGAAAACAAAAACTAAAATATTAAAAAAAATAATAATAAAAATTTTAATTCATTAGTAGAAAAATTATTGATATTATTATGTAATATTTAATCTAAAGCACAGAGAACAAAATGCATATACTTTAAAATTTTTTTCTTAAATATTATCGAACATGACTTTTTTCCCTAAATAAAATTTTGGTCATAGATATTATTAAATTGTTCATAATGAAAATTTTGCAAAAATTTTTTTAAATCTTTGATTTAGTTTTATTAGATTTGATTGCAAATGGTAAATGAAAATAGTTATACATGAAAATAATAACAACAAATGCCTTAAAATGCAAAAGTCCAAGGAAAATCTGTAAAAAAAAATAATGTTTATAAATTTGCTTACTTTTGCTCGCATTCATTTTGATAAATAGCGCTTTTGTACTGTTCCCAAAATGTAGCTAAAAATCATTAAAAAACTTAAAATTTTCCGAAAAAAATTCAAACATTTTTTATAAATTGAAAATAAAAATGAAAATTTAAAAAATTTTTTTAGTCTTCTTGATTTTTGATTCATTTGAAAAAATATAAAAAAGTTTTATTGCTTAAGAAATTAAATGAATAAAAGTAAATGTTTATATTTATGTAAAAACATTTTTCTGTGAAGGCACAAAAAGTGTGTTATATTTAATTTAAATAGAACCGATAGTTTAAATTTTATAAAAATTTCCTATTTCGACGAATATTTTTTATATTATACGAATAGGTTAATTTCCATTTTTAATCAAATATTTTGGTGGAAACTTGACTTAGAGAATATTATATTTGTTAGTTAAAATATATTCTTATGAAAATTTTGGTAAATATCGACTTTATTATTTGAAATAATAAAATGTAAAAAAAAGAGGATTGAAATAAAAAAAAATTGATAAATTTCTTTAAAAACGCAGACAAAAATACTTTTTTCAAAGTTTTTTAACCAAAATGTTCACATTTTATTTAGGTTTGGTAAAAAACGTTCATAATAAAATAAGGATATGCAATTATTTTTTTTCATCTTTAGAATCTTAGAAAATATACATACACTGAAAAAAATAACAATGAATTTCAATCACTTAATTGCTTATATCAATTAAAATTTTTATTGATTTTGCTCTAATCATCAAAATAATAATATTAATTAAGGGGAAATAATTGATTTTTGTAAGAATTTCAATTAAATTTTCTAATCAAATAAATTAAATTTATTATAGAAATTTTGGAGTAAAATTAACTCAAATATTATTTGATATTTGCAAAAAAATATATTCTCCAATAAAAATACAAAATTTGCATTAACAGTATATATTGCTAAACCACAAACTTTAAATAATCGCCTGGCTTCTACATTGCGAAAGTGAAAATTTCCCTTAATTTCCCTTTTTAATAAAATGAATAAAATGTTTGTTATTTTAAATTAAATTTATAGAAAAATAAACAAAATGTAAGTAAATAAACTGCATGACTTATAAAGCTTTATTGAGTAAATCGTTCTTTGAATTTCGAAGTGGCAAACTCAAAAATACGGAAGAAGACACTGTGCTTAAATTCATAAAAAAAAAAATCAGGATTAGCCAAAAGGCTATTTAAGGTTGACAGAACGGCAGGTGGTCAGTTATATAAGGATTTGGCAAATTAATTAAACAGCCCAGATCCCCCGATAAGGACACCAGTGGTTGAAAAAAGGTTTGAACTGATTGGAAAAGTGCCAATCGCAATAAGTTGGCAGAAAATAGAGAAGAGGTAAAGAAAACTCGTGAAGGACACAATAATATTCATCACATATCATTTAAAGAGGATGCAGTAGCTAAACCTTATGGCCTTTATGCAGCAGTTGAATCTATCCCTAAATCATTCGGAATGGACACTGAAAACTTTCGATTCATTCATTGAATTGGCCAATTGCAAAATCATTGAAATACTGGTTTTATTGATTACGGGAGATATCTCTTTTAACACCATCCTAAAAGCATCCCTATTTAGTCGAAAATAAGCTATAAACTTATGTTATGAAAAGAAAACACATTTAAGATTAAAATAACTGGAAAGAGCCTGAACAATTCCGAAGTTTCCTCCTATTTAGCCTTTCTATTTTATATTTTTCCTTTTCCATTATTTGCAATTAAAAAAAAGATTAAAATTACATCACTCATTCTATATTTTTCTTAAGGAAAAATTGTAGTTATTGTCAAATTCTTCATCTTTGCTAATTCATTAAAGTGAATATTTTTACTTTAATATGATTTAATATATAATTCTATAATTTTTAAATTAAGTAGAAATTTAAAAAAGCATTATGTTATTGAGACAAAACTTATTTGCAATTGAAAAATGTGTAAAATAAAATATTCAATCTTATATTTAACGACTTAAAAATTCCATTGATTTGTATACCTTTCTTAGAAAAATCAGCATTTAGAAAAACTTTTTCAGTACATTTTTTTTTTTTTGCTTGCGCTTGAAAAGCAATAAAATCAGAGGTTTCATGGATGAAATATAATTTAGAAATGTTATGCAATAATAGAAAATAATTGCCAGTAGTATTTTTTGTAAAAATAAAATAAATATATGTGAACAAATCCCACTTTTCTTTATATTTTATTATACTTCAGGAAAATTAGACGGAAAAGAGACTTAACCTCAAAATTTGATGGAGGGATTTTGATACACAGATTCGTCTTGGTGTCTCGACAGGGCAAACATAAGTACTCTTCTGAGTTTGAGTAGGAAAAGTTTGAGAATCATAATAGGAGTCGTAGCGGAACACTGCTTGATATGTAAGATGAGGTCTAAATGGGACGCTAGCAATTCTGATTTTTATAGAATGTGTGAGAACGTCGACGAGACCAAGTCTATTGAGCATATTGTGTGTTACTGTCCACGATTGCAGCATCGTAGGATGAAATGGTTGGGCAGTCAATTTCTCGACGGGCTATATGACGTTTGGAATAACCAGTTTGTAGGCGTCGTAGGCTTCGTTATAGGAATAGGCTGACTAAGGAGGAGTTAGGGGTATATCCCTAATAACTTTTACATTCAGTCTTTTGCCCTTACTATTTTCTTGATCCTTTCTTTTCTTCTTCTTCTATTCTATTCCATCTAAGGAAATTTAAGGGACTCAAATTGGACCGATATTGGTTTCTGGGTGGAGATATAATACAATCTCTATCTATCTATCTTTGTCTTGGTGTCCTATACATGCTGTCAAAAGTCGCCGATAATCATGTGAAATTGTAAGGGTAATTGTACCTCCCATTGACTAAAGATATATAATTATCTTTTGTTACACACATTGTCGAGAAATCGCATCCTGTTCCATGTTAGGATTTCTGCAAGTGTAAATTTTTCAATGAGGCTGCAGGCTAAAATTGCAATCGCAAACTGAAAAGACTTTGAGCACATAATTTAGAAGTTTAGTGAACTGTTCTTAAAAATTTGCATTAAATACATAGGATATTATGAAATGTACTCCAATAACACTGTGTTACAGTGGAAACTCAGTCGAAAAATGATTTTGAGTAGGTAATTGAGCTCTTTAAATACGTCAGAACTCAGTCGTAAATCTTTGTTCAGATAAGTTCGTGTATTAGTGTATACTATAAATGTATCCGTCATTATTTTGTGGCTGTTATTATTTTGCTGTTATTTTAACAGTTTTGGGAAGGAGAAGAATTAGACTTTCTAATGAAATACATAAATTCAATTGAAAGTAACAATTTATTTTCAAACAAATCTAAATATTTTTCTGCAAATTTCATACTTTTTTTCCTTTTATGACTAAAATATAGAAAAGTTGTTTTGTAACAGTTATGATCCTTTTTAAAGCAGTTGAAAAAATTGGTTTACAAAAATGCACTAAAAAGGCCTCTCTAGAAGTAAAATTCTATGGGGAAAAGTTTTGAAATATTTTTTTCATTACAAGCTTAAAATTAGAAATTTCGAGAAAAAAATATCTAAATGTTTTTTTTTCCTAAATATATTTGACCTGCAATTTTTAAATCACGTAGGGAACTGAAGACCAATTTTTACTTTTTATTTTCACTCCAAAAACGGCATAATGTGGACAAGATCTTTTTGAATACTTTACAAGCCAACAATTTTGAGATATTCCAAAAATATATATTTTAGAGGGTATTTGCAGCACTAGAGATCTCGTAACTTTCTAAATTTTAAGTTAATTTGTCCTAATTGATTTAGAACGCAAATGAACGTATTTTAATATTTGTGTTGAAATCGTTTATACATATTTACTCCAAATTGTAAGTAGTTACCAGTTTAACAGCTAGTAAACTGGGTTACCAGTTTAATAGTTAGTAACTACTTACATTACTCATTACATTTGTATATCAATATTCAATAATTCATGTGTCCGAATTTCTAAGATATTTATCAAAAGCAGTTAAATTAGTTAATCGAATGCTTATAAACTCCAAGTTAATAACTAGTTACCAAACTATATACTAATAGTTAAATTACAAGCATGTCATTAATTGACTCTTTTAAGTAATAATATAACACTACTTATTTAGATCATTACCGGCAAGTAATTATTTTATATTTTAAAGTAATGAAATAAGTAAATGCCACTCATTACTTTGCAGCCTATGAAATAACTACTACCTGTCACCATATCTATAGTAATCTTAAAAAAAACTTTATCAGAACAGCTTGTTTGTAATTGTTAAAAAAGTGTTTAGAATGAGAAATACTTCAAATAATTAAATAAGGTTCCCTGGGTTAATATAATAAATGAGAAGTATTGGTTGTTTTTCCTGGTGAATGTTTATTTGCTTATTTGCTATAAAATTAAAATTATTCGAAACCGGTTGGTACTTTTAAAAGCAAAAACCTTTCATAAATGAAATATGTTTGACCCTAAAAATCGCAGAATTTTTTATTTCATAGAAATGGAATATTGCTAATATATCGCATCAATAAATATTAATTTAAACAAATAAATATGTTCATAATATTTACCACAATTTCATTCAAAATAAAACTACACTCATAAAACTTCCTATGTCCTACTTGTAATCCTTTATATGACCTTGAATTTTTCCCATCTTTTTTCCTATGTTTACAGTTATTTTTGGCATTTCTGTGCCTTAGCAGTACAGTATTGGCAGAATTAAAGCCGAAATCCATACCAGATTGTATACACGCTTTGAATGCTGCTTACGGTTATACACCACCAGAAGTTAAATTTTCTATAACACCTGGTGCCGCATCACTTAAAACTTCTCCATCGGTATCTACCTATTCGGAAAATGGTAAATTACAATATGCTGCAGTGGGTTCTTCTTCCTCCTCATATGAGTCTTCGGCAGGTATATCAGGTTATTCACATGGTGGCGGTCCAGTGGAAGTAACAAAATATGTGGCACCAGTTAAAACCGGTAGCTATGAACCAGCTGTAACTTATGCTAAGGGGGGTTCTATAACTTATGCTGACAAATCGCCAGCCTCGAAATTTGCTGCAGTGGTGCCATCTGGTATAGAGTTTAAAAATTTACTTACCCCGGCCATTAGTACCAAGAAAGTATCGAATGCTTATTTGCCACCCATAACATCTAAAGTTGAGACATATCAAAGCCCCGGTTATACTTATAGCCAATCGACTCCTGGTGTTTCCAAAACAGCTACTTATACTTCAAGCGGCTCGGCGGCCTTTGAAAAATTGGCTGCTGATTTTTCGAAAATAGGCTTAAGTGCTCCTGTGGTTACGACAAAAATTGAATCATTTACTTCGCCTGGCTATACGTTTTCCAAACAAACACCCGGTTTCTCTAAAATCGAAACCTACACATCGGATGGTTATTCTAAAGCTGGAAGTCTGGAATCAATATTTTCAAGTGGAGCTGCAAATCCATTTGAAAGTGCAATAAGTTATGCTCCCAAGGTGACTTATGGTGCACCAACTGTCGCCAAATTGTCTACTCTTTCAACACACAGTAATTTAGCTTCATTCTCAGCTGAACCTCTGTTTTCTAAGGCTTTAGCACCCACAGCAGCCGTATATGCTCCCAGCATATCGAAAACATATTTACCGAGTATAGAGTCTGCGGATTATAGTAAATTTTTATCGGGAGGTATATCACATCAATATGTTTCAAAGCCTGCTGGGGTTCTTACTACACAATATGTTTCGGCGCCAGCTAAGGTAGCCACTTATGCGGCTCCAGTTGCATCCCATTATATTTCATCACCCGTTAAGGTGGCCACTTATTCCTCGGGAAGTGCTCGTCTTGCCCAAGGTGGTGTGTCACATCAGTATGTATCGAAACCTTCGCCTCAAATAAGCGGTTATGTAGCTCCAGTTGTAGCTAAAGCTCAAGCGGCTTATGTGGCGCCTGCAGCAGCCAAGGTAGCCACCTATTCTGCCCCTGCCGTTATTGCCTCACACTCTTCAGGAGGTACTTTATCCCATCAATATGTTACCAAACCCGCAGTTCAAATAACCGGTTATGCAGCTCCAGCCGTGAAAAAGGTTGCCACTTATGCAGCTCCTAGTTCCACCCACATTAGTTCTTCGGGAGGTGCAGTTTCTCACCAATATGTCTCAAAGCCAACTGCACATATCACTGGTTATGCTGCACCTACTGTAGCTAAAGTTGCTACCTATTCAGCTCCTGTAGTATCGAAAGTTGCCACCTTTGCCTCGGGTGGAAGTTCTTCACATTATGCATCCGGTGGTGCTGGAGGTGCCATTTCACATCAGTATGTCTCAAAACCTGCTCCACAATTAACTGCTTATGCTGCTCCAGCTGTGGCTAAAGTGGCTACATATTCAGCTCCAATTATTGCTGCACCAGCCGTTGCCAAAGTTGCCACATATGCTGCTCCAGCTGTTGTTAATGTTGCCAGCTATTCGGGAGAAAGTTCTGCGCACTTTAGTTCCAGTGGTGGAAGAGGAGGTGGTGCTATATCACATCAATATGTTTCGAAACCAACCACTCATATTACCGGCTATGCTGCTCCAGCTGTAGCCAAAGTTGCTACTTATTCTGCACCAGTTGTTGCTGCTCCTGCCGTTGCTAAAGTTGCCACTTACTCAGCCCCAGCTATTGTTAAGGTGGCCAGCTATTCTGAAGAAAGTTCAGCTCATTTCAGTTCCAGTGGTGGCGGAGGCGGAGCTATATCACATCAATATGTTTCGAAACCTACAGCTTATACTACTGGCTATGCTGCCCCTGCTGTATCCAAGGTAGTTGCTGCACCAGCCGTGGCCAAGATTGCAACCTATTCTTCCCCAGCTGTTATAAATGTTGCCAGTTATTCTGGAGGAAGTTCTGGGCATTTTGGTTCCAGTGGTGGTGGAGGAGGAGCTATATCACATCAATATGTTTCCAAGCCAACCGCTCATATTACCGGCTATGCTGCTCCAGCTGTAGCAAAAGTCGCCACAGCCCATATTACTGGTTACGTTGCTCCAGCCGTTGCCAAGGTGGCCACTTATCAAGCTCCAGCTATAGTAAAAGTTGGTTCTTATTCAAGTGGTGCTACATCATCTCATTATTCATCCGGTTCTGGTGGTGCTATTTCCCATCAATATGTTTCTAAACCAGCACCACAATCCATTACCTATGCTGCTCCTTCTGTAGCCAAAGTAGTACCTTTAACTGCTCCTGCTGCCGCTAAAGTAACATCATATTCTGGAGGTGAAAGTTCAGCACATTATTCTTCTTCCGGTGGAGCGATTTCCCATCAATATGTGTCTAAACCTGCTGCTCATATTACTGGTTACGCTGCTCCTGCTGTGGCCAAAATTGCTACCTTAACCACGCCTGCTCTCACCCAATATGTTTCAGCTCCAGCTGTAACCAAAGTTGCTACAACATATGGCGGTGGAAGTTCTCTAAAATATTCTTCATCGGGAGGTGCTGTATCACATCAATATGTCTCCAAACCAGCGGCCAGCATAACAAGTTATGCTGCTCCAGCAGTAGCCAAGGTAGCCTATAATACTGCCCCGGCCATAGCTAAAGTGGCCACCTATGTGCAGCCTGCAGTAACTAAATATGTTTCTTCAGGAGGATCGGGTGCTGTTTCACATCAATTTGTCTCAAAACCTGCAGCACAATTGACCGGCTACGCTGCCCCGGCTAAAGTAGCCACCTATAGTGCTCCAACTTCTCATATTTCCGGATATTTAGCTCCAGCTGTCACCCATTATGCAAGTCAACCTGCTATAGCCAAAGTTGCTACCTATCAAACTCAACCGGTGTTAAGTGTAAATAAATACGAATCCCGAGAAGGTGCTATATCCCATCAATATGTCTCAAAATCTGCTCCAGCCGTAGTTCAATATGCCGCCCAACCTGTAGTAGCTAAGGTAGCTACTTTAGCTGCTCCTGCTGTCACTCATTATGCAACCCAGCCTGCTATAGCAAAGGTGGCTACATATCAATCTACTGGAGCTGTATCTCATCAATATGTTTCCAAACCTCAACAAGCTACTCTACTAACAGGACCAGCTGTAGCTAAAGTAGCCACATTATCGGCCCCTGCAGTAACCCATTATTCTGCGGGTCCCGCAGTAGCCAAGGTAGCTACGTATGCTGCTCCCGCTCTTACACATTATTCTACCGGTCCCGCTGTAACTAAGTTAGCAACAATTTCTTCCAGTTCTCATTCATCTGGTGCGATATCACATCAATATGTTTCTAAACCCTCATTAAGTGGCTATGCTGCTTCAGGTTATGCTCAATATGCTACCGGACCATCTGGTTATTTACATACACCCAATGTTAATCCTCTCTTTACCAGCTCTAGCATAAGCAGATACGGTTCTAGTGGTGGTATTACCCATCAATATCTAGCGAAACCAGTGCAATTATTAGGAAGCAAAATTTCATCATATTCTACAGGTCCAGCTGTAGGTAAAGTTGTTTCCACTCATGGTGGTGCTGTATCACATCAATATGTCTCTAAACCAGCTGTAGCCACGACATTAGTCTCGGGTCCCGGCATCGCTAAAGTAGGCTATGGAACGAAATTAACTTCGTCTTATGTTTCTCAGCCTGTGCAAACGGTACATCTAGGAGCTCCAGCTGCTAAACTTAGTGGTGGATCTTTACTTACCTCTAGTGTTCATGGTGGAAGTCTAGTGGCTGGTGGTATTCATGGTGGAGGTTTTGTGGGTGGTATTGTTGGTACTAGTATTCATGGTGGTGGTCATGGTGGCGCCATATCTCATCAATATATTTCGAAACCTTTACAAGGTATTAGTTTAGCTAAACCTGCCACTTTAACTGCTCCCATTGTTGTAGATGGTTCTGCTCATCTTTCTACAGGAGCTGGCAAATTATCAGATTTAAGTTCTGGTTATATAACAACAGGAGGAATTGGTTCCCTTTCTCATCAACTTGTCTCTCAACATTCTTTACTAAAATCAGGGGGTTTGACAGCAGGTCACTTACTAGCCAAACCTTTAGCTAATATACATGGTGGACCCTTGGGACTAGGACATAATATAGGGGGAGGAGGTAGGTTTTTTATTTTCATAAATTTTAAGAGTTCTTTTACTGAAATTAATTGTCTTTTTAGCCAATTATTACGGAGCGATATCATTGGGTCATGGTGGCACTTCTCCTGCCATTACCGGTTATCAAGGCGTTTTAGGTTTGGCCACCCATGACGTAGCTGCTCCTCTAGGCTTAAGTCATGGCCTTAGAGGTATTGCAGCCACACCTTTGACATCATCAGCTCATGGTAAATTAGCTGAAGCTTCGCTTGGACATTTAGGACCTTTGGCTGGTTACAATCATGGTGTTGGTGGTATAGGACCTTTAGGAGCTGGTTTCTATCGTTATGCTCCAGCTGTACCCGCTCTTAGCTCGCATAGCTTAACACCGACAGCCCTTTTGAAGAGTGCACCCATTATTAAACAGGCTGAAATTAAATTGATGACCGAAAAGCATTTAGAATATTTTGTAAGTATATTACAGAGGATGAAGGATGAAATAGGATGAAAGGTTCTAAAAATAAGGAGAAAATGGGACTATAAAAATACTTATAAATTAAGGTAAAATTGGACTATATCACGACCTAAGCATGAGAGATAAAATTGGCAAATTAGTAAAAAAAAAATAAAAGTAAATTTGGAGTTTATGGATGCCTCAATTGAAGTTAAAATTGACTTATAAGAAGACATACGATTTAAATAAATTTGAACTACAAAAAAACTAACGATTATCTGCCTGTATTTACAACACGAGCGCAAAAACGACTCGTCTAAAGTACATTTAAAACAAAAACAAATTTTTAAATTTTGTTTTTGTTTTAAATGTAATCTAGACTAGTCATTTTTGCGCTCATGTTACAAAAACAGGTAGTAAAGCTAAAATTGAACCTAAAAAAAAAGACCTACTATTAAAGCAAATTGAGCTGCTTAAAAAGCCACTATTAATACTATTGTTGGACTATATGAATACCTACGACTAAAGCTAAAATTGAACTATTTAAAGTCCAACAACACAAGCTAATATTTGCCGATTACAGCTAAAGCTGGCAATTGCAGCTAACATTAAACTAAAAAATGACTTACTTTTGAAGCTAATATTTGTCTATTTAAAAACATACCATTGAAGTTAAAATTAGAGTATTTGAACAGCTATGATTAAAGCTAAAATTAAACTATTTGAAAGCTTACTATTGAAGATAAAGTATAACCAAATAAAGTCTCACGATTAAAGATAAAATTTAACTGTAATTATAATTAAGTTCAGAAGTAAAATTGAGATGTTTAAAAAGCCACGATTGATGCAAAAATGATACTTTTTGAAGGCCTACGATTAAAGCTAAAATTGAACTATTGAAAAGCCACCAACTAAAGACAATACGAGTATTTGCCGACTAAATCTAAAATTTAACTACGATAATTATAAAAAGAACTACATTTAGACATAAAATTGAGCTCTTTAAAGACCTACAATTGGTGCTAAAATGTAATTGTTACAATTAAAGCTAAATGTAACTACTTAAAGGACTACAACTGAAGCTAATATTTGGCAACTGAAGCTAAAATTTAATTTAATAATTTTATTAAAATTAGTCTATTTAAAGGCTCACAGTTGAAGCTAAAATTTGACCTACGATTAAAGATAAATATGGACTGTAAAAGGACTTGCGATTGAAGCTAAAATTTTACTATAAAAAGAAATATAATTGAAGCTAAAATTGAGCTATTGGAAGGTCTACCTTTAAAGGTAAAATTTATCCATAAAAATAACGACAGGGAAGATTTGATTGAAGTCTATAAAGACCTACGATTAAAACAGGAGTTCAACTATATAAAAACAAAATTGCTTTCTATAAAGCTCAGTTATTAAAATAAAATTGTATTTATATATTGATATGATTTTTTGTTCCTCTCTCTCTTCCTCTTTTACAGAATGATCATCCTCGTTATGCTTTCGAATATGGCGTTAATGATCCCACAACCGGCGATATCAAACATCAGCGAGAAGAGCGTGATGGTGACGTAGTGCGTGGTGAATACTCGCTGGTGGAACCAGATGGTAATGTACGTACCGTTAAATACTATGCCGATTGGGAAACAGGTTTCCATGCCCAAGTAATAAATAGTCGAGATTCCGTTAAGACTCTTACTAAACGTACTGCCAGTAAATCATAAAGTTAGTAGTCACCTAAAAAAACTATTAAATAATTTAATGAAAATTGATTTTAATAATTTCTTTTTTAATTTTCCAGTTAAGTAGTCACCTTTAGATTCTCAATTATTATTTTTTCTTTAGCCTTTAGTAAAAGTCTCATAATTTCCAAGGAGGATAACAACAAAAACAAAACTTACAGCTATATATATTACTGTTATCTCCATAAGCCTCTCACTTAATTCATATATTTCCTCATCACGATGTTTAGCAAACAACTTATCATATAAACATTTACGTTTAAAAATCGAGCACAATGTTTAATAACTCCCACAACTGAGAGAGAGGTTTCTGATCAACACATGTTTTTACGTAACAAACAGTTTTGTGCCGTTTACATAAGTCCACTAGCATTTTGTTATTTTATTTATATTCATTCATAACTTTTTTAAATATCATTTTTTCCATATCTGTCATTTTCTTGGGGGATTTTGTTTTTTCCAAATTTGGGTTTTTGAAAAAATTTCATTTTTTTACATAAGAAAAAATTTAATTGTATGTATATTTTTATTTTCAAACATTCTTTTAATGTGCTTAGATTAAAAAGAGAAGTAATAATTTGTTATGTGATAAATGAAAGTGTCATACAAAATTATCTCTATGTAATTTTTTTATTATTTTTTTCTATTTGTGTATAATTTAATAATTTTTTCTCATGGTCTTTTATTTCTTTCTTAATTTTTGTAAATATTTTCTTAAGTTAAGAATTGTTAAAACTAAAAAATAAACGAATAAATAAAAAACGAAATTAAATGTAAAAAATATAAGGATTTTTATTCAATTAATATATTTTTAGTCATATTTTCTTACCAAAATCGATTTCAAAGATAAACCAGAGCAGATAAAGCATAACGGGCAAAATTCTATAATCACTCATACTTTGTACCAAAAATCGATTTTTATATGAAAAACCCAGAAATGGGTTTTAAAGTTAAACTAGAGCAGATAAAGCGAAAAGGCAAGAATCTGTATTCACTCACATTTTCTACCAAAAATCGATTTTTATATGAAAAACATAAAATTCGATTTTAAAGCTAAACCAGAGCAGATAAAACTAAAATCGATTTTTACATGAAAAACATAAAAGTCGATCGATTAGTGATTGGTACGAAAAGTTAATAATCGATTTTCGATCAACCATTTTAATTTCGATTTTTAACGGTCATGAAACAATTAAGGCGCAAAATTAGTATACGTTGAAGTCGTAATGTCTACTCAACTGCATTAAATCTCTATCTATACTTCTAAGGCTAGTCTGGATAACAGAGTATTCGTAGGATCGAAGTGGCGAATAAGTGTGCAAGAAATCCGTGGTAGAAATCCGTCGCCTACGGATATAACAGAAACACGGACGAACGTTCACTTCCGAAGTTGTTTTATTGAGGATTAGGAGCATTCTTTATGTAGATGTCCGGTACTGCAGGAATGTGTATGCTCAAGTATTTTAGCGATCGTTCTCTTATGAATGTGGATTTTATATAACTCGTACTCAAAGTTGTTTTTAAAATTTTTTTTCTTAAATTGAATTTTTACTGATTTTTTATCAAGAACTTTTAAAAACTTGTCCCAATATATATTTTTTTAGAAAATTAAAAATTTTCCTTTGCAATTTTTGCAATGTATTGGTACAAAAAACTATTTCACTGAGGAGGGTTGGTTTTTCGATTAATCGTAGACTAAAAGTCGATTTCAATATTAAAATTGGTTGGTGAGAATCGACCTCAAAATAATCGTTTTTTGACGAAAATCGATTTTCGACCATAATCGAAATCGATTTACTAATCACTAGAGCAAATAGAGCAAAAGGGGAAGGAAATATGTAATCACTCATGTTTCCTACCAGAAATAAATTTTTATTGAAAATCCTAAAGATCATTTCAAAACTGCCATTCATTTAATAAATTTTCTCTTAATTAATAAAAATAAAAACTCGCTTTTAAACATATATAACATTTTTTTTTTTTAATTTTTATATATTTTTTCCATCATTTTTCTTGGTAAAATGTAAAATTAGGGTTTTGTATTTTTTTTAATAAAATAAAAAAACACATCTTACTTAATGTTTAGTGAGCTTTAGCGGCCAAACGCTTGTCACGTTCTTCAGCAATGCTCAATTTAACACCCTTGCCCTTAGGCAAACTAATGTAAGGCTTGTTGCCCTTGCCAATGATGAAGACATTGGTCAAACGGGTAGCGAATACATGACCTTGAGTATCCTTAACGTGCACAATATCGAAGGAGCCGGGATGTCTTTCACGATTAACAACGGTACCGACACGACCCAAATTTCTACCTCCAGTGATCATGCACAAATTGCCTATAAGAAAATGTAGATAAAAAAATTTTAATTTAATAAAGAATTTTAAGAAATTTAAGAAAAATAAATTTATTTGGTGGAAATAAAATGTAATTGAACTAAAATGTTATGACATTATCATTGAAGAGACAATGCCATGACCGTGTTGCAAAAATTGCTATTGGCTTACTTTTGATCCTAGCAAATGTGGGTTTGCAATCATTAAGTAAGGACTTCGATTAAGCCAGTGCCAGTTTACTGGGACTGAATTTATGTAAATTATGACATTTTTTTAAACTTACCGGAATCGAACTTGATGTAATCGGTAATTTTGCCTGTGGCAATATCAACTTGTACGGTATCGTTAGCCTTGATCAAAGGATCGGGATAACGGATGGTGCGACCGTCGTGGGTAACAATGAATGGTACACCCTTGGCGCCCAATTGTGTTTTGCGAACCTTGCACAATTTGTACTATAAATAAACAAAAGGGAAATAAATACAAGATACTTTAACAATAAAAATAATAAAAGATATATTTAAAATCCTTCTGGATAAAAATTCATGAATTCTTTTAAATGAATATGTTAAAATTTTTAATCTATAGCAAAGACGTTTAACTTCAACTATTTAATAAAAAAAACTTTCTATTTAACATTTCAGTACCAAATTTGAATGATTTTTCGCGTTTTTTTTTTTTTTAGTAAAATGAAAGCAGGTATTTTTTACTCAATAAAAACAATTTAAGAGACAATTTTTAAACGCAATATATTTTAGATAAATTTAAGAAAAATTAAAAAAATAAAAAATATATTTAAAAATTATTAAGACCTTAAAAAATAATCTATAAAAATCTGAAACAAAAATCTGCTTAGTTGTTGATAAATTGCCATGTTTGCCATATTCCCGAAAGATCCATAAGAGTTAGCCAGAAACTAGTACGCCAAGAGAGATTATTTCTTCCTATAATTCTACAGATCCATTTCCGTAAATATTTCAGAATTTAAACATTTTCAAAATATTTTTGTCCTTTTTTTTTTTTTTTTTTTTTTGAATCTTTCTTATTTTTTTTTTATATTTGTGAGAAAACTAAATCGCGTTATCTCTCCTCTTATTCTTGCCAAAAGTTTGTTCTCTTTTTTTTAAAAAATCTTTATTACAAAATGTTTCGAACTTGTAATTGAACGTAAATGTTATTGCAATATCTGGTAAAATAATAAGGCAATGACCGTCGTAACAAAAATTGCTTTAGGCTCACTTTTGATCTATGAAAATGTAATTAATTTAAATCATTTAGCATAGTCTTCGATAGAGCCATACATGGATTATTCTAGTAGCAGCCTAATAATAACAAAAACTTTTTAGGGAAACTGAAAATGTTTCAACATTTGTAATTGAACGTAAATATTATTGCAAGCGGGCGACAACGTAATATTAATATAAGGGATACAGATGAGCAGCGCCTACAAAACTTATATATGATATGCGAAATACAAATAATTGGTTAAAAATAAACAAAAACTGAACGAAACTAAGATAAAAATTATGGAAATAATATAAAATTTAAAATTAATAACAAAATCATAGAAAAAAATAGACAAACTAAATTATTTAGGGTTTATAATCGGCAAAAGCATGAAGCACATATGTAAAAAAATCGGCAAAAAATATATATAACACAATTAAATCACATTTTGAATTCGGGTCAACCTTACTATACACTTGCTGCTCAAATATACAAATAGAAAGGTTACAAAAACTACAAAATAAAGCTATGCGATCAATTTTAAAATGTTGTAGATATACTTCGATATAATATATGCTTGACACATTAAAATAGACAAATATTAAAGGCTCCAGCTTAACACAAATATCCTTATCTTCAATATGAAGATGGGATATGCGCAAGAATACTTGACTCAAGAACTATCATATGTGAATGAAAGCCAGCCATATAACTTGAGGAATGGAAATGATTTTCGAATCCATAGAGTAGCAACTAACGAAATGAAGGGATATTTGTTGTACAAAAAATTTCAATTATTTAACAAACTCTCAAATTATGTTAAAAACGAAACAAATATTAATGCTTTTAAAAGAAATTGTGTTATTAATACGTAAAAAATTGTATTTATCAGAGCATTTAAACATATAAAATTGAATAAGAAATTTAATATATTATAGTCAAGGTATGTTCAGACTAAAAATGACGTAACCACTATATAAAATATTTCCTAATTACTCTTTTTTAATGGGAAATGATTTTTTACTTATCATTAATCATAGCTGACATTTTATCGAATTTTGTTTAATGCAGTTTTCCCCTACAAAACATTTGCAAGATATAATAACGGCAAACAATATTCTTATAAAACTAGTAGTCACGCAATTTTGATCAAATATTTGCCAAATATGAACATAGCTTAAGAAAGTAGTTAAAATACTACTAATAAATAAATATAATTTTTAAAAAATTATATCTATCTATCTATATCCACATTTAAATCAATTTAAATAAAATAATGTGGTGTTAGAAAGTCCATAAAGCAAAAAAAAATGTTTAGAAAAAAGGGACTTAGGGATAATAGAATATTTTAGAATATGGTGAAGGAAAAAAAAGCGATTTTTATGGTTTTGTTTATATAGTTCTCAAATATTTATATTCTCAAGTTTTGTAACAAACATTTCTTTAGTAAATTCAAATTAATTGTGCTTTTTATAATACTTTCAAATCAATATAAAAAGTTTAATATTAAAGTTCGCTATCTCTATTATATTCATATGGAAACTAAAACAAATCGCATTCTGCTTTGAAACAGTTGATCTTTGAGTAGTAAAATCGACCAACTTTGCTGCATCAATTCGGAAATATCTCATGTATTATATAGCATACAGAAGTTTCTTCTGACAGCCTTAAATTTATATGCAACTTCAAAAGCTTGTATGTATTAGCTTTTCCTTTCCAACGGTTGAAGTTTCTTTTAATTTTCAGTTATGTTTGTATACAAATTTCACTTGAAATATCTATTTTGAGTTCGGTATGTCATATCGCCCAGTAAATATGTGAATTTGTTACATTTTTAAAAGGTCCAGACGCAGATTCTTTTGTAAATACTTACAAACTATATAGTATATCATTATAAATTCTTTTTGTCTTCACTTTTTCTATTTTGCCATTTAATTCTCATAATAAAGCTTACAAAGTTACTCAAGCCCGCCAGAATAATTACAAGACGCATTTTAATTATCCATTTTATAACTGTTTGACTTCCCTTACACAGGGCTAAAGGTAGATTGGTGACCGCGAAGCCCTTGACATCTAGCAGTCACCTCCACATCTCCAGGCACTATTAGTTTTACCCTATACCCAGTCCTTTTGTATCCTAAACTGCAACTAATTGACAAACTTCAACGATCCTCTCAACAATAATACATCCTTAATTTTCGGTCTACAAGAGCCTTTTTCTTGTTCGCAAATTGAACAAAATTTTATGCGCACATGCATTTGGATAGTGTGCACCCAACTTGTTCATATTTTGTTCTTGTTGGCACAATTGTTCGACTAATGATGTCTGCCAACAAACGTAATTTTTTTAGGCGCAAGAAGAGGCTCTGCATGTTAAAGTATCGAAGTGACACCGACGGCAAACAAAAAAAACAAATATGATTTGTTCGACAAATGCTTTGCCCACTCAAAACAAAACGAAAAAAAATTTTTTTTGAGCGTTGGCTCTGCTCACGTTTTGTACTTGTGCAAACAAGAAAAAGGCTCGTGTGGACATAGATCAACTGAGCCGTGTCTTGTATAATATATAGCAATCCCATGGCCTTCGATTTACACAAATCTAGCAGCCAGTAAACCTTAAATCATTTTTCTCGTAAAATTTGTAATTGAACGTAAATGTTATTACAGTATCTGGGGAATGATAAAGTAAAGACCGTCGTTACAAAAATTGCTTTTAGGCTTTTTTAAAAAGTATCCACACTATAAAGAATCAAAAATCTATAAATGTGGTGTTGGAAAGCCCATAATAATTTAAATACCTAAGGTTAAAATTTACTTAAATTGTAACATTTAAATACATTTTTGAACCTCAACTTATTAAGCTGCAAACATTATAGCTTCAGAACATTTTCGCAAAACTGAACAGCAATAATTTGCAATGGGTTTTCCAGATTGTGCTATAAAATACTGATTATTTCCATTATTTCAAAAATATATGCTTGATTTAAAGGCTAATCCCTATGCTAGTTTGTTTATACAGATTCTATATTAAACTAGAAATCCAGACCAAAATTGTACAGAATTTCTTACACTTTCCATAACTCTTAACGTCAAAGGCATAAATTGGGCATAAAAATGTCAAGAATATCTTTTAAACCTTCTTGAAACATCCTTCTAATATTCTACTTAAACAAAATACTTACGGAAGCTTCCTCGGCGGAGATGCGGTGAATGGTGAAACGACCTTTAACATCGTAGACCAAACGGAAGTATTCACCGGTCTTTTCAATGGTGATGACATCTATACACACAAAAAAAAACCCAAAATTATTAAAAAAATTTCCTCCTCCTTTTTATTACTCAATAAAAAGAAAAACTTACCCATAAAACCAGCGGGGTAGGTAGGATCAGTGCGTACCTTACCATCAACTTTGATCAAACGCTGCATAACAATTTTTGTTACTTCAGCACCGTTCAAGGCGTATTTCAAGCGATTTCTCAAGAAAATCATCAAGGGCAAGGATTCACGCAATTTGTGTGGACCGGTAGAGGGACGGGGAGCGAAAACACCTCCCAATTTGTCCAACATCCAAGCCTTAGGGGCGGCTAAACGTTTCAAGTGCTTCTTAGGACCTCGCGCCTAATTTAAACATTTTTTTCAAATAAAAGAAAAATATAACTTATTAGTTTAATGATAAACACTATTTTTTAATTATTTAAACACTAAAAAACACTGCCATCTTTTAAATTATAAAAAACCTTTCGAATTGTTTATGCTTTCTTTAATTTGAATTATTTACATTTTTTTCCATAAATTATCACTTTACACACAATTTTTCCTTGAAATATTTACATTTTCATTTAGCTGTGAAGGCTTTTTTGCTGTTTTTCTTTACAATTTTCACATTTAGATTGTTTTCTTTTGGATGGCAATGTATTTTAACACAATATAAATTTTTGGTAGAACCTACCATCTTGTAAGATACGAAAAAAAGGAAAGGAAGATGGCCGGATGTCGCGTTATTTGACAATTCATTTGACAGTTGTTTACCAGTTATTGTTCATAGACTTATGCTGGCATTTGTCAATGGTTTGGTTGTGGCGACATCTGGTTGTGAGGTCAGTTTTTATAGGTAGGGTTGTATTTAAGACATAAATTTGGGGAGTTGGCAATCATGTACAAAAATTGTGATTCGATTAACTAGCTACCGCTAGATGGTACTGAAATTTGTAATTAATTCCGAAAATGTGCAAAATAATAGATTTTTTTATATTGAAAAATTGGAGATTTCTTTTCAATAATTCTATTCTATAATTTGAAAATACAAACACTGCTTTAAATAGTTTAAATAACTAAATTTTCTTTAATTCATTCACTTCTTCAAATAAAATTAAATTTAACCTCGAAATCTTTTGAATCTTTGCGAATTATTACTGTAAATAAATAAATAAATGAATAAAATATTGTGAATTATGAACCAATTAATAAAAAAATTATATTTTCAGGACAATTTTTAAAAAATTTTAATTTAGTTCCTTAAATAAGACCTTAATTGAAAATATGACGTTAAAAATCTTAAATTAGCAATTATTTTTTTGAGTTAATTGTGAAAAAATCGTTATATGTTCAAATTTCAACATTATGGCAAATTTTTTTCTAAAAAAAATTTTCATGAAAAGATAATTGTAATTTTAATCGACATCTATTGAATTTTTATTTTTCTAAATTGGACAAACCGTTCTCCTGTTATACTAGTGTGACCGTACGTGATAAAAAAAACCCAATTATTTTTGTTTAAAGGAGATTTTCTTTCAGTGTTATATACTAGTGACAAAACTATAATAAATCTCTACAATCATATAGAATTTTCAAGAACCCAAAGAACTTTCTATTAATCACTTATAAGCAAGGAAACCGCAAATATGCTATTTAAAAGTATTTTATGCGCATTAAATATTCAACAAATTATTTAAAAAAATATGCTCTAAGAATAAAAAAAATCAAATCCGATTGCCGTCCGCTTTAACATGGAATCACTCATATATAGATTTTTTTGTACCGCTTTCATTTTAATTTAAAAAGATTTGTCATTTTTTAGCTTTTTTTTTGAATAAAAATAAAAATATTCTATTCGTTTATAGTTACAAAATTTGACACTTTATATTGTATTAAAATTTTTCTCTTAAAGAATGACAACGCTACAAAAAAAAGTTCGCACATAAATTACGCACTTGGTTATAGGTAAACTTCGAATTTTTGCACTTTCGCAAAACAAAAACAGGTAGCGTGAATTACTTCAGTATTCTTATTCACAAAGAGTATTTTCTTCATATAATACTTAAACAAATAATACAATAACAAGGTTTTGAAATGGGAAAATATACTTTTTTTATTGGAAGAAAACTGCGCAAGTCTGGCACCGAATTCTGCATAGAAGTTTTTATAAAATGCTATTTTTAAAACCAATTCTATATATTAGGCCATTAAAAGCCAATGTTTCTAAAAAAAATAATTTTTAGAAATAGGATTCTAAAGATCTTTTCCGGTGGGCAATTCCAATAGGTAGTCGTACAACATTAATTTGACTTCCTACCTGTAACCTTTAGTGAGGGATATAAAAAGTACCCAGTTCTTCCATTGAACTACTTATTGGTACTTTGATGAAGAATTTTCACCACTTTCAAACAAAATTTAATTTATTTTTGCAAAGTTAAATATTTGCAAAAGTTTTGAGTTTGAATTCTTAGAAGTCCTTAAGTCTCATGTGTTTGTTGCAGTAAATAAAATGTATTTTATTTAAGTTATTATACTTGCACTTTAAAAATTTCAATAATAATTTTCAAAGCTCTGCATTGATACCTGTACCGTTCCTGCTAATAAAGAACATTTTACACTCTTCCTTGTTTTTTTATTTTTATTAATTCTTCTTAGAATTGTTTCTTTGTTTTCTCACATATTTTTATTTCTTTATTAATTATATTTTTTCTGTTAAATTTTAATTAAACTCTCCTTAAAATTTATGTATATGCTCAAACTTGGGGTAGATAAATACATATTTTGAATTCTATACGTATTATTTTATAATTTTCTTTTTAATAATTAATTTTTTGTTTTGTTTTTTTAATATAAAGATGTTTTTCTTTAATTAAGTTATGAAACTACTTAAAAATTAAAAACTAAAGAAAAGAAAATGGACAAAAAATCTTAATAGTTTTTTGTTTATATTTCTTTCTTTTTCATATAAATGTTTTTTGTATATATATATGTATAAAAAAAAGTTATACTTTGTTTGAGAAATAGAATAATAATGAAAATACGAGTATTCTTGATAGAATGCAACAAGAATACATGTCTGTTTTTAAAAGGAAAGGGGTGCTATCGAAAAAAACAATAGATTCAAAGACCAATTAATATAAAAAACTATATAACTATTTTTTTAGCAGAAAAAAATGTTTTAAGGTTATGAAAAAGAAGTTTGAAAGACTTAAACTGAATTTCTCATTAAAACGTAATTGTGGGGATGTGTCTGATTGGTTTGACTTCTGTATAAAATTTGTAAAAATCGCACAGAATAAACAAGAGTTTCTGTTTTTTTTTTTTTTTTTTTTTTTTTTTTGTGGAACCAAATTAAAAAAAGCTTTTATATAAGTGGATTTTATTTTGGTTTAGTCCATTTTCTTCATAGATTTTAGAGCCCTTTCTCTTAGCTGTTTTTCTAAATCTTCATTTACACCGCCCAACAACATTGATGCCGTATTGGAAACTTTACCGGAGCTCCTATCCTCTTTGCGATGTGTATCAGCCATGTGTTCATCATCACTGCTAGATGATGAATCAGCCTTTTTGTTCTTCTTCTTGTGTTTCTTGTGTTTTTTACTCTTTTTGCTACTATGTTTTTTGTGTTTCTTATGTTTTTTCTTTTTGCTCGATTCAGCTTCTGAATCGCTAGAAGAGTCATCGTCCGTATTACGTTTCGAAGAAGATTTTTTAGATTTTTTACGTTTCTTTTTGGCGGTGTGTTCATCCGTATCAGAAGAATCGTTTTTAGACTTCTTACGCTCATTATTCGTCGTGGCAGAGTGGGTACGTTTACGGGACTGTTGAAGCAATGCTTTTGAAGATTTTAACTCTAGCTCTGATCTGTTGATATTTTCATCTGATTCTGAATCGGATTTGGGTTTTTTATGTTCTGACTTGGAGCTGCTAGATTTCTTGGCAACCGATGACGATGAAGAAGTGGTAGTTACTTGTTTTTCAGCACTGGTTTTAGAAAGTTTTGCAGCTGAAGAATGGGAACTGCTAGTAGTTTCTCTAGCATCAACATGTTTACGTTTATCTATCTCCTCTACAGACAGTTTGTCACGTTTGCGATGTTGTTCTTCATCCACGATGTGTGACGTTAGTTTACCTTCCTTATTTGTGGTTTTCGTAGGAGCTGGAGTTTTTGTCATTGATTTTTTCCTTCTTTGTTTTTCATCTTCCGAGTCCTCAGACTCACTTTCGCTCGAAGAAGTCTGTGGCGGCTTGCGTGTTGCTTTAGTAGTCTTTTCCAATTTCTCAATTTTTTCCAATTTTTCAGACTTTTTATTGGCCAGTGCAGTCTGTGTTTTCTTTAATTCCTCCTTAGCTTTGGATTTTTCTTTTTCACGTCTTAATTTTTCACGCTCTTCTTCATCTGTGCTGTCATCCTCATCTTCGCTGTCGTCACTATCATCAGTACTATCTGAGGAACTTGATTCGCTGTCCTGACGTTTTTTAGTCAATGACTTTTTATCCTTGCCAGAATTTTGACTTTCTGCAGAGGTAAGAGCAGCGGCCTGCTTGCGTTCATGGGGTTTAAGGAATGGAGATGGTGTCCTAGACAAACTAACACTATAACGATCTCGTCGTCCGGTTGCAGTTGTGGTTGGTACACTTGCAGGCAACTTTTTGGATTTAGTTTCTATAGGAGCCAGAGGTTCTGATTTAGAATGTTTGCGTGCTGCTTCTTCCATTTCATCTCGAGAGAGATCTATAGTTTTAACAGCAGGAGCACAATATTCCACAGAAGAACGTCCTAAGAGCAAAAAAAAAAATAAGCAAACAATATTTAAAGAATCCCATCTATTAACTTACCACCACTTTCCCTTGAACGATTAGCAACTCTCTTGTAACGCTCTTGAGACCTGCTGTGACTTCGATTTTTACGTGACTTTTCTTTAGAAGGTGGCGGTGAGGGTTTCCTTTCCTCACTACTTCTACGATTACTAGAGTTCTTTTTCACATTCTCACTATCCGACTCATCTTCCCAATTAGAACCAGGCGAAGGCGAACGATGCTTTGGTTTAGTTGCTGGTGGTCCACCAGCATTTCTTTGCGGTTGATCCCAACGATTGAAAGCTCCACCACCAACAGCAGCACCACTGCCCGACCTACGTACACTTCCACGTTCCGGTGAAGAACCTCGCAAAGGTGAAGAAGGACGCCGTTCACGTGAATTAAGTCTACGTTCGCGGGAACGTCTGGGAGGTGAACCACGCCACTGAGGAGAATATTTACGAAATTGATTTTGCACAGGTGAAAAACGCCTCTCGCGTGAAAATCGTCTTTGTGGAGATTGATTGCGGCGATTATCAAAACGATTGCCACCACCAACATTCATCATGCCTCTGCCACCACCACGATCTCGACTTGGACTTCTACGATTCCAATGATTCATGCGGCCGCGGTTATTGCGGTTATTGCCACGGAATTGTAAAGGTGAACGGCGTCGATTAAATCTAGAGAAACAAAAAAAATAAAAAAATAAAAAAATAAAAAAAAAACATTCTCATTAACAAAACCCGTTATACTTAATTTTTTTCATTATTTACCTTCTAGGTGAACGTGAGCGATTACGTGAAAATGAACGCTGTCGCGAGCGGGATCTCCTCCTAGATCTAGAACGTTGTTGACGTTGTCCTCCTCCACCACCACCTCGATCATCAAATCTTCCTGGTGAACGTCTATTACGATTATGCATAAAACCTCGTCCACGGCTTCGCGAATCTCCTCTTCGACCACCTCCGCCTCCTCTACCACCATCTCTCTCCAAAGAACTAGCAGAAGAGTCTCTATTATTCCGATATTGACGTTTATTTTGTATACTATTCTTATTACGCTTCAATTCAAAATCATCCTGTGGTGGCTCAGGCGACAGGGACAGACTATCTGAACGTGAGGGTGTACGTTTATTATTCCGCTTAGGACTTGAGCGGGCCGTTGAACGTGAGCGAGAACGTGAACGCGAAGAACGAGGCGGTGATCGGGGTTTGGGTTTTCTAGCACCCGGTGAATTAGCCCTACTACGACTGCGGGAAGAAGAGCGTTTATTTTTTGCTGCAAAAGGATTGCGGGGATTCTTAGAAACGGCAGAGCTTTTCTTTTCGTGACCATTTTGTGCCGGATTTGAATCTCTTGATTCAGAACGATTACGTTTGGGTGAAGCCGGCTTAGGGGGTGGCGGACTTACTTTGCGTTTTTCTACACTACGGGAGCGTGATTTACGATTACGTGAACGCGAATTATCTCTACGTTTTTGAGGCGTTTTAGAACGTGATTTTTGTCTTCGAGCACTACGATCTCTAGATCGTGTTCTTCGCCTTCGCCGATCTGGAGAACGACGTCTTGGAGATCTGGAGCTACGTCTACGTTCTTTTTCCCTAGAACCATTTCTTCGGCGTTGTGGTGAGCTACGGTCTCGTGAAGATCTTTCCTTTTGTGTAGATCTCTCCCTAGAACGTTTACGTGGTGATCTATTCTTATCCACATGATTATCTCTTGACTTCGATCTAGATTTATCCCGCTTAGTTGACTGATTTTCTACATTATTTGTGTTCTTATCATCATCCTTATTCGAGTTGCGATTTTCATCCGAATTGGAACGATTTTTAGCGGAAAGATGAGAACGTACTTGTTCTATAGCGCTTAGTGTACTAGGCGGTAATTGTTGTTCGCGTTCTTTTTGTGTTAAATCACGCTCTTTACCTCCACTACCGCTACCTCCTCCTCCTCCTCCACCACCACGTCTATCGCTTCTATCTCTAGAACGTGAACGGGATCTTGATCTTGATCGTGACCTATCATTTCTTTCTCGATGCTTGTTTTCTTCTTCTCTTTTGAGAATTTCATCTTTTTTCTGTTGTATAAATTCTGCCGGTATGCCCGTTTCACTTTCTTGGGCCGACAATAAAAGTGCCCACAATTCACCCATAAATTGTCTGGCATTAGGACCATTCAAAAATCCAGTCATATTTATTTGCATTTTCTTGGGGCAGGGAAATTTTTCTTCTTCCAATTGATTGTAAACAAACTCAGCCACTACATCATCTTCCATGTGCAACATATCAGTAATTTTCTTACTGATCCATGGTCTTAATACATCCAATTTTACTTTGGACATATCAACACGTTTGTTAAGACAATCACCAAATTTCATTTGCTTCATAAGTTTCTTTTCTTTGTCGCTAAAGCGAGTGTCTTGTTGTTGTGTGGTGCCCTTAAATGAGATTGAGAAGAATGAGAAAAAGTTTGATGATAAATTTATTAATTAATAAGATAAAATGGTTGATAGAAAAGAAAGTAAACAGTAAAAAGATAAAATTTTAAGTTAAAGTTTTTGTAAAGAAATATTGGAGTTTTATATAAAAGAAGTGTGTTTGTACTTTCAATGTAGAAAAATATATTTATAAATTATTATATTCTTTTTTTATTTAGGAATACATTTTATACTTAACTGAGAATTGAATTTTGCTTCCTCTTTCAAAACAATATTAAATAACGACAAATTTTTTTGTGAAATGGTCATAAATGGTCACACATTTTTTTTATCAAATATTTGTGAAATGTAACCGTAGCTGTAGTTAAAGTATAAATTCACTTGTTAACTTATAACCTACTTAGCTAGATTTTCAGCAACCTCATTGTGACTGTGACTTTTTTCCATCTTCCTAGGAATTTATGGATTTAGGTTCAAAAGCAATTATCATTTTGTGAGGCCAGAAACGAATCAAGTAAATTGATGATATGGATACCGCAAAAAAGAGTCATTATGTAGTCAATTATGTATATAATGCAATAAAAATATTTGGGATAACTAGGATACGTTATTTTTTGTACTGAGCTGTCACAGTTAAACTTTTTTTAGATATTGGGAAAAAATTTATCAACTTTAAGTGTACTTTTTTAAATAAAAAGTTTCTTAAAACAAAATTTTAAAATGGAACTATCGACATGATGTATTTTAATGTATTTTTCCTCAAGTATTGAAAAATTTTATTTTTTCCAAAAATTTTTATTTTTTTCAATTTTTTTTTTTTTTTTTTTTTTTTTGTTTCTATTATTTTTATTTTTAATTTGTACTAAAATACACTAATTTTGAACTTTGATGGAATATTAAATGTTACAGATTGTATGTTCCTATATTTTTCTGAAAAATTGTACATATTGTTTTTTTTTAGTATTATGAAAAAAAAATTATGCGCATATATAGCCCGATTTTAGAAATAAAAAAAACTCCAATTGCTTTCATACAAAAAAACAGCTTAAGAACAAACTATTTTCTTAATTGCTTTATCAAACAATACAAAGTGGGGCAGAATCGAACATATTTGGAAATAAATCGGCTGGTTGGATTTACATAAAATTTCACATAGGCGTAGCGGAGGAGTGGAATTTTTATTTTTTACATTTCAGGAGTTCCATTTCAAAGATTTTTTTTATCACCCTAAAGCTCTTGATAATACCTTTAAAAACATGTTTGAATATATATATATTTTTCAACTTATATGTAGATCTTGGTCCAGTTTTTTCCACAGATAGTCCAATTTGATATATATATATATATATATATATATATATATATATATATATATATATATATATATATATATATATATGTACATATACATAGTTTTTTTTCTCTATGGAATAAAGCAAGAATAAGTCGATATCTTTATTGAGAAAAAAAAATATAAGTTTTTGAATTTGAAAATTGCAAAAATTATCAAACAGAAGTACGGACAAACATCAGAATTCGCTCAAAAAAAATCTTAAAATTCCAAAGATACGTATATCCTAAATTAAGCCGCTCTATAGTGAAGCATAATTCGGAATCGAACGAAAGAAATAGTGGTCAGAAGGGGCAAAATCTGGCTATAAAGCTTATAATGATATCACAACATAAGGCCGACTTACATCCCATCAAATACAGAGCACAACCTTGCGATTGGGATATTCAACTTTGATGTAAATTTTCCTGAATCGACTTTTCGATATTAAAGAAGTTCGTTTTGTGGGGATGGAACAGAACTTCAAACATGCAAAATCGCCTTTTGACGTCTTTTGGCTAAATGCTTTAAAACTTCTGGACAGTTTTGCTTAGTACACCCCAGATTATGGAAGCATTTCTTGCACATCAAATTGCCTCAGATAAAGAATAATCCACATAAATTTCCACCAAATTACGATGGCTTTCCGCAACGTTTTTCTTAAAAATAATAATAAAACAAGACTTCCCGCAATTGTTTTAAAAAAATTTGTTCTTTACTTTTCAACAGAGTGATACATACTGAATAAGAAAACATAATGATAAAAACAGTTGTGTTTGCATAAAAATTAAGTATCCTTTCACATTTTTTAAGAACGTTTTGAATTAGCCATTTTTATTAAAAAATTATTCTGTCAATAACAAAGTCGATGATATGTTAATAACAATATATTTATTTAAGGTTATGTAAACACAAATTTATTATTTTTAGCATTTAGAATTGGATTAAAAAAAGTATTGGTATCATAAGTATCATACGGACAAAAAATAAGATTTCCTGGCAGTTCTAGATGTATATGGTTTTTTAAGTCGTACTTATTTTACTCAATATAAACATGTTTCAATACATGTTTAAAAACCAAAAAGTACATTTTTTATTGACATTTGTTATCTTTTTGTATATTTTACTTTTACAGGTTTTTTACTAAAAGCACTAAGAAAAACAACCAAACACGATAATTCCAAATTAAACGCAAAAATCTGTCAACCTGATCCATTTACAATGCATCAATAATGCAACTATTAATAAAAAACTGGATTGTTACTTAATGTTTTTAATTTTATCTATATTTTTCGTTTCCAATATGAAAAACATAACAACAATTTAAAAACAAACACACTCCCATACAACTATTAGATTCAACTTACCGTGAACATCATTTTGTTACCCTTAATTTATGAGACGGACGTTTAGAATTAAAGAAAAAAAAAAAACAAATATTGGATTTTTATTCCGCAGTGACGAGGAAAAAATGTGTATTTTTTCAAAGCGTATTCACTGTACACAATTCCTTTTTCACTTTATTATAAAGCTCTCCTTCTAATTAATTCATTTTTCAATAATTACATTTATTTCTCAAACCACACTATTATATTTGAATAAAAAAAAAAAAAAACTTTTTCTTCAACAATCGTAACAATTTCCCACACTTTTTTCAGAAGCAATATTATTTTTATTTTTCCTATTTCCTCCACCACACCGAACAGCAGTAGCAGTGGAAGAGGATAAAAAAAAAAACCGGGTGCAACTCCAAAACGGCGTGGTGCGAAAAATTAAAATACACACGGTCAGAAAAAACAAGAACGAGCTGCAGCAGAGGCAAAAAATATCAACTGCTTTATCTTGACGACAGCTACGAAAGCAGCATTAAAATGTAATACGAAAAAAAAAAATCGGCAAAAAAAATTATGGAATCTTATTTTCGTTTTGCTTATACTCCGTATAAAAAACACTAAAAATGACAAATTTAATGTTATTATGTTAGCAAATTCATTGTTTTCTATGTTTTAGCCGTTTTTTACAATATTTTCAATAAGAATATTGTAATTTGAGCAAAAATTTACACAATTTTTTATACGGCTCTATGCAAAATGGAGACGCACCGAAAAGAAAACTTAACGAAATTGTTCGTTAGAGTTGTTGAACTATTAAGTTAATGAATACTGAGTAATAAATACTAATCATTTTTGTTCGGGTATTCAGAATGAGTGCCAAACAGTACCAAATTATGCAGAAAAGCATAGTGTAATAAGAAAGTGATATCGTAAGCCCAGCTGATTTACAATTGTTTCATTTACATACCGCGCTAAACAGTCAAATTGTTTTTGTATTCGTATGTAATATTTTTACAGCGTTTATTTACTCTTTTTTTCATTTTCTCACATTTTGTTCGTAGCGTTTCGACATCATGTGCAGTAGTTTTACTAAATTACTAACAAAATACAAGCAATTGTTGTTTTTGTAGTGGAGTTGTGCCGGTCTGAAATAAACCGATCTTATAAGTGAATTAGTGAAACAAAGTAGTTTTTCAACAACTACAAAAACAATAGCCATTTTGTTTAGCTTAAAGTCTAACACAGTTAAGTTACTGCATATTGTTGTTGTATTTTGAAAACAGTTGTTGTAAGAGTGCCTCTATCATTTTGACTTTGGTTATTGAAACGAGCTATTTAGTTGAATTTGTTTTATAGATATGCGGTCACTTCATAATTACATTATTTTACGAAAGTAAATTTTGTTATGAGGTGAATAAATGAAATGAAATATTTTCATGAAAACATATAAATATTTACACCACATAACATAGTGTCTACATTACACAATTTTTTATCAAGACAAGCCGCAAACTTAACGTGAATTTGTGGAAGGTGGCAACAGTTGCACAAAAACAACAATATGGCGTATTCATTATTGTTTTTTATATATACAGTTTGGCAACTATAACAATAAAAATAATAATCAGCTGTTTAACTAAGGTTACCTTATATATATTCGCACTGATTTTGACGTTTGTTTTGATAAAAATTTACCTAATGCAGACACTAGGTAAGTAAATTAAAATCTAATAAAATTATGCATATTATGATTAGAATCTCATTTAAACTAGATTTTGGATCTATATTATATTAGAATACATACAATTTTATAAATCGTTTTGTACCTTTATTAAAAAAAAAATCAAAAACCAATTTGAGCTACAAAATGACGCACTTCATTTTCACTCGGAAAATTAGGTAATGGAATTATAGGACCTAATTTATTTAATTATTTCAAATAAGTGTTGCCGCAAGCTCATAGAGCCTAAATTGGCTAGACTACCATACAAAAATTAATTATTACTACAATTATATAATTTTTAAATTATTATATTTATATATTTTTTATATTTATAATTATATTATAACTATATATTTGGAAGTATTTTTGAGGAAATCATATAACGCTTCTCTTAACACTCTCTAAATTTTGACATATTCCGAAAATTAAAAATTTATTAATACTTTTTGATAAAAAGTTTGATAAAAATAATGAAAAATGTACGGAAAATTTAAAAAAGCTATTCCAGATAAAATCAAAAGTTCTACAGTTTTTGTCCAATATGGAAAAAGACTAAATCTTATTATATTAACTACAAATTCAAAAATGTACTTTAAATATTTGAACAGAACATTAAATTTAATGTAATTAATGTAATTAAAATTTTACGGGCTAGGGCTACACAATTTTTTAATAAATTAATAGAAATTGACACATACAAATTCATGCAACAGCTGTTAAAGTTATTTTTAATTATTTCGTTTTGCTAAAATTTGACAATATTAACATAATGTCCACATTACAGATTTTTTTATCAAGACAAACGTCAAACTTAACACGAATTTGTGGAAGGTGGCAAAAGTTGCACAGAAACAACAATATGGCGTATTCATATTGTTTTTTATATTTGCAGTTTGACAACTGTATCAACCAAAATAATAATCAACTGTTTAACTAAGGTTACCTTGTATTTATTCGCACTGATTTTGACGTTTGTTTTGATAAAAATTTGCCTAATGTAGACACTAGGTAAGAAAATTATTGAGTCGTATTGAGTACCCATAAAAATGTATTGAGTAGTCATGAGTACCTATAACATACAACACTACTGTTCTTTAAAAATACTGTATTGCTAATTGATTTCTCGCTATAGTATAATTATTATAAGGTGTCCTCCGAAACCTTCGGATTATTGGTCCGATCAATATTATTTTCCATATTTGCGATTAATAAACAAAATGCATTTTTGGAGGTATTAATACTCTTAAAAAATTCTAAAATATTTTTAAACCTAAAATTTTGTCCAACTCAAAATTTTTTTTCTATATACAATATCTAAAGTCATATGTAGTGAAAGTTTCATTAATATGATATAATTAAAATGGCAAGAGTAAAAAATTAATAATTATAAGATATTATAGCCACACACCTGAAAGGTTCGTTCATATGCCTTATAAACTGTAATCCGAATACTTCGTGAAATTTTGTGCATATTAGGTAAACCAGTTAAAAATGTTCGATTTATTTCTAAAATATTTTTCACATTTTTGTCAAAAATTGGAAAAGATTAAAAATTATGTTAACGAATTGGTTTTCAACGTTCCTCAGAGTTCAAAATTTTTGCACCTTTCATTTAGAAATTATTTTTCAATTAAACTATAATATAATTGACATACATTAAGAAAAATGTAATGAAACATTTGAAAATGGCAATCCAATGGATTTCCAAAATATTTAAATTTTTAATCGGATATTGTAAGAATTTACTAAATTACATATTTATTAATAACTGCAACACAATAAACCATAAGAATTAGTTCTAATAACCCATTAATTTAATTTCATTTTTATTAAAAAGTGGTACCCTGCCACTCTTGAAACAAAAATTCTGAAATCTGGCGGCCTTGTTTTCTACATGCATCCACATAAACACACAATGTTAAGTTGAGATGTTTGTAAATACAGAGTTGTAATTAAAACATAAAATCAACATTACAAAACAGTGGTGGGTTAAACAAAATAATTGTTGAGGTGATTCTTATGAAAAAAATTAATAACTTTTGAGGTATTTTTATACATTTATATTATTAATAAATATTAAAAAAAAAAAACGATTCTGAAAATTTATCTACTATTATAAGATTAAAAACCAAAAATTTCAGTTCTTCAATACCTCATTCCATATTGTTACTTCTCCACAAAAAATATTTCTCCAAATTGGAGATTCCAATTTCATATACTTTATTTTTTCTTTATTATTTAAAATAAATTATTCAAATTATTACAATCATTTTGCTCTGTAATATACATATAAATGCAACACATTCATATTTTTAATTTCAAACTTAAAATTTAATATACTTAGAAACTATTATTTTAAATAAATATTATTCCAAAAACGACATTTTTCATATTGTGTTTACGGTTTGAAAAATGTCGTAATTGGAAATTTAGTTTTAAAAATAAAAAAGGAAAGAACAATAAATATATAAATGTTTTTTTTTATTAAAACTTATGAACTAAAAAAGGAAAACAAAATTTAAATTAAAATTTTTTAGAAAAATTTGCTTAAATTTTTAAAATGAGTTTAAACATTTTGTTGAAATTGCTTAAGGCTGGATTTTTTAATACATACTTAAAAGCTAAATTAATGTTGTTTTGATCAAATAAAATAATATAATAAGTGTAATTTATTTTACATTATTTTTATATAGAATTATTTTTTTATTTAAAAATTTTACTACGAATTCGTGCAACATGAAAATTTATAGTTACAAGAGAATTAAACTTGGAAAGAGTTTATTCTATTTATGATTTTTCAAAATTAAAACAAAATGAAATAGGGTATTCACAAGTCGATATAGATGAAAATTTTAATATCTTTAAGCCGCCATATTAAATTTTTAACCTAAAACTAATGATTTATGAAATGTACATGGTCTAAACAGAAAAAACTCATAAAAAATAAATTTTTAGTGTAAAAATTAAAAGTTTTATCATTTCGATTTATCGCTTTTTCTGAAATAATAATAAAATAATAAAATTCTTTTAATTTATTTTGTAACTCAAATTTAAATTTACACAAACTTTCAATATTTTTCGCTATTATTTAATTTAATTGCCAATTTTCTTTTTCTTTTTTTCTTTGAAAGACACCTGTTGGCTTTTGTGTTGAACTGACTGATCATGGATTTTGCTCACGTTTTCATGTTAAACAAATTAAACTGTCAAAATATTTGACATTTCTTTAATGATATGACAATTTTCTTTAACACATTTCCCCATTAACTGTGAATACTCCTCTTAAAAGTTCCAAAACATTGTTTTTGTTTTTACACACTTTTTTCAAGTTTTTCTTTTGTTTTTTATATGATTAAAGATCTGTACTTTTGGTAGTTATTTCTTTTTTTTTAAGTTATTATATTATAAAGTTTTTCTTCTCATTTAATATGATTTCTTATAATTGTTTTCAAAACAATATTCCCCGCCTTGTCGTCTATACTATACATACAATAAAACTTAATTAAACTAAGGTATCATATTAGGTTCTTGAGTCGCTCCTGTCGAATATTTGGGTTTACAAACACAACCACTTTCTACCAAAACATAATCTTGACCCGTTAAGGTTACAGGACCCAGAGGTATAACCAAAAATAGATAAGGCACATAAGTTTGAGTACATTCACCTCTAACAACATCACATTCAGAAGATCTAAAAGAAAAATAATTTATTTAAATAATATGTTTTTATTATCTTAATTCCTCCCACCCCCTTAAAACTTACTCGCAAACTTCAAACACTACTTGCTGCAAAAGATCAGGAAACTTTTGTACTATGGTCACCGGTTGACCCGAGGTTAAACTTACACCATACATAGGTGCTGTGGTATTATAGCGTGTCTTACACAAACGTGCTGGTGTACTCCTGCATTGGTCAACTTGTGGTGTTTGCTTTAAAGAGCGACCTAAAAAAAAGAAAATTAATTTGTATTAGATTGTTGAACAAATAACAACAAAGCGTAAATAAAAATTGAAAAAAGTAAAACGTTATGGTTTGTTCGCTTGTAATTGGTATTTAGTTGTTGTACGTTTTAACGCTTATAAAAGTAGGTTATTATGTTGCCTGCCATTACTATTTAAAAGTATTTATATATACATATATTTATTTACGTTTTAACATTATATCAAAAACGTTTTTAGAATGAAAAAAAAAAAAAAAAAAAATATATATATATATATATATATATATAAAAGAATATTAAAAGCCAGTTTAGAATAAATAAATCAATTACTATTTCTTTTTTTATACAAAAACAATTAGTTAAACATGTTAACAACGTGTGTAAGAGAAAAAAATAGGAAATAGAAATTTTATACCGCTTATAAATAATAGTTATTAAGAGAGGAGTTGTATCTATTTAGATATCAAACGTAAATTGTAACGTAAATTGTAACATTTAATAGATATAACAAATGAACGGTTTTAAGTTATGCTTGTTTAGTTGGTATTATTTGATAATGTAAATGTAAAAATTTTTATAAACAAACTAGTGCAGACTTAGCCCCACTAAATCTGTGGTAAAACTTTGAAACATTTTAAGTTGAAAATCTAAATATTTTAAACCTCTATCATCACAGTATACTAATTTCGAGTCTATACTAGAGAGATCTTTATCAAGACAAATGTCAAATTTTTATCACAACAAAAAATTGCCTAATGTAGACTGAATTTGTCAGTACTATTGCAGCGTTAAAACAAGCACTGACAACTTCGTCTTGACGTTGCTTAAGAAAAGTCGTCATTTTGATTTTTGTTGATACTTTTTACATGGTTTATTATGATATACGTTTTCCCCTATAATTGATAGAGATAAAAAATGATCTGCAATTTAGGCAAAAATTTGACATTTGTCTGGATAAAAAATTCGCTAGTATAGACTCGACATAATTGACCGAGAAATCCCGTGCATCAGAATCAGTATTGCCCAGTGCAATTTGAACACACAGTGTGTAATTTAAATTTTAATATTGACACTGAATGTCGTGGTTTTTGTGTAGACGTATGTGGTCGATACTTCTTTGTATTCAATAAAATCTTAATAAATTGATTAAATCATTATTCATTTTTATATTAAATAAAAGATTTTTTTTTTAAATAACTTTTTACCAAAGTTGGAAACCGAAATGAATAACGCTATTGGTAACAGCATCAATAGACATTTTATTTTTTTTCGGTAACGTTATTTGAAATTATATCGGTATACCGGTACCGAAACTAAAATACCGTTATATATGTACCATTATTCTTTAAAATCTAGCTAAAACATTAAAAAGTTAAATTTTTTATTTATACGTCTACGAATGCATTTTTTGGTAGGAATACTCATTCCAAACACTAGAAAAATTCACTCATTCCTATCCTCAGAAAACATCTCGTTTAAGATTTAACTCACTGACAAAAATGAAGTCCCTAACTTACCAAATGGACAGTATTATTTAAAAGAAATGAGAGTGCTATATTCGGCTATGCTGAATCTTATATACCCTTGCATTATATTGGAAGTAATTATAAAAATATATTTACCTACACTATATCTATGTAAACACTAAATACTTTAAATAATTTACATTTTCATATAAAGTTTAAATAAAATCAAGATTTTATTACAATAAATATAAGAGGTATTTTTACGTTTTCTTAAATTTTTATTAACCTTTTATATTCCACGCAACGCTAGTATATTATAAAAATGAAGTATAAGTTCGTTTTGTGTATCAATCACATATAAACTGTTGAACACGAAATTTTACACACAGATAGTACCAGTGCCGGAGGTAGTTATAGGTTTTGTTAAATCTCGATAGGACGTCACACTCCCATATTTTATGCCCACTTTTTTAAAACTCGCAAACGGATCAACCGATGTGCTTAAACTTTTCACAACTTCGTCTTTTGTGTTCCTAAATTCAAATATGATATTTTATTTTTCGATCGGAGCAGGGGGAGTAGTACTCCCCATATAAAGCAAATATTCAGTATGGCATATTTAAGGATCTATTACAGTAAAAGCCCAACAATTTTGTTGGACCTTTATCCTATCATATCGCATTGATGAAATGAAAATAGGATGGATAGGTTTAGGGGGAGAGGTAGCTCCTATATAAAGTAAATATTAGTTATCGCATCAAATAGATAAATAAAAATAAAAGCTAGTAAATAAAAAATTTAATACTTTGGAATTTTACAAAAGTTCGTATATATTTAAGGAAAATATAATCACTTCAGTGCAGAACAAATATTTTGCAAATTTTGCAAAATAATATTAAGTTTTGAAACTATTTGTTTATTAAATAAACTTCCAGAATTGTTTTATGTTATACAAAATTTGAAAATTAAGATTACCGGACCAGTTAAAATAAAAATATTTTCTTTTTAACGTTATTAAAGGTTATTCCGTGTAGCCGGCCTTTAGCAGGTTTCAAGGACTTAATCCTATATTTATTCACCGAATAAACTTTTTTCAAATAACATAATTTTGTAAGTTCCGGTAGATCAATAAAAAATTTAAATTGCATAAATTTTCATATTCATTAAAATATGGTCATATTATACATCATTCAAAAGGTATTTGAACTTTTAAACAGTATTAATATAATTTAAATTGTATATACGAGGGCGGATTAATAAGTCCGTAACCTTTCGAACTTCCCTCATAGTTATATGTAAAGCAACACTATTCCCATCAAGTACCTGTTAATAGACTACTGACAAACCGTCAATAAAACGAAGGAAAAGCTCGATAAATACTATATGGACTCTGCACCATCGATTTTAATGATAAAAAAGTGGTTTACTGACTTTCGTTGTGGTCGTACAAGTATAAATGACGCTGAACGTTTTGGACGGCCAATTGAGTTCGGTGCACTCAAAAATGTCGAAAAAAACCACGATATGGTGTTGGCCGATCGAATAGTAAAAGTGAGTGAGATTGTTGATGTCATAGGCATTTCATATGGCAGTGTGGTTTCGATTTAAAATGATCAGCTGGGTTTAAGAAAGTTGTATGCAAGATGGGTGCCGCGTTTGTTCTCAATTGACCATAAACGTAAACGTGTGACAACTTCAAAGAATTGTTTGGAGTTGTTTAAACGCAATCCGAATGAGTTTTTGCGGCGGTTTATAACTGTGGATGAAACATGAATCCATTACTGTACTCCGGAGACCAAGCAGCAGTCTAAACAATGGGTTTCTCCGGGTGAACCTGCTTCGAAGAAATCCAAGGTAAGTTTGTCGGCCAATAAGGTGATGGCAACAGTTTTTTGAAATGCACGTGGGATAATCCACATCGATTACCTTCAAAACAATAAACGGCGAATATTATGCCAACTTATTAGACCAATTTAATGAGGATTTAAAAAGAAAACGACCCCATATGGCCAAGAAAACAGTTATTTTTCATTAAGATAATGCACGGGTGCACACGTGTGCAGTCTCAATGGCAAAACTCTATGAATTGAGCTACAAATTGGTATCTCATCCGCCATATTCTCCGGATTTAGACCCTAGTGACTAATTCCTATTTCCAAACCTAAAGAAATGGCTCGGTGGAAAGAGATTCAGCTCCAACGATGAAATTATTGACCAAACAAATGCCTATTTTAAGGACCTAGAAAAATCCTTTTTTTTCCACAAAGTAAATGACGACACTTGCTCAAAATTTGACAGTAGTCTACTAACAGGTGGTACTTGATGGTTGCATTTCATATAACTTCAAGGGAAGTTCCAAAAGTTACGAACTTACGAACTTACGTATATTAATAAAGATATTCAGTAAAATATATCAAAACTTTAGAGATCCATAACTCGTAAACTAAGACCGAGCGGCCATTTCTTTAATCACAATTAAAAGTACTACTGAATCATTATAAAAATTGTTTAAAAATCAATTAGGCTGGTGATTCTAATTTACTCAAAATAAACTTAATTGAAAAAATGACGCAAAAAAGCATATGTATTGGATTAGTTTCAATTGAAGTTTTTACTACTTAACATATTCTTAAACTTTTTATCTATGACCAAAACTATTTCATTTACATACATATGTATATAAAATAACATTTTTATTTTCACATAAACATTTTGTTTCGCCAATACTGGTGTGTGAACATTTCGTGAAATTGTAATTTTTTGAACAAAAATCGTCAAGTCGCACTTTGGAATTTTTAGAATAAAAAATCGTCAAAATGCAGATAAATCGGCAAATTTTGCAACAGTGCACAGTGGGGCAGAATCGAAAATTTTTGGAAATAAATCAGTAACTTCTGATCGGCTAGTTGGATTTTCATGAAACTTAGTATAGGCGTAGCGGAGGAGTGTACAATGTTAAGTTTGGAAGGGGGTACAACAAACCCCTCAGGGGCGGAGCTAAGGTGGCTCAAATTTAGGTACCTCTGACATAAAAAATTTTTAATCGATTTCCAAATTTTTGTTTCCCGTCCGATTATTTCTATATATTGCTGTAGGCCCTGATAAGACCTATAAAAACATGATTACATGTCCTATTTATGTCTTATAGTTTTCAAGTTATTTGCGTTTGAATTTTTAAGCACCATAATTTTGTATGTTCTTGGTCCAGTTTTTTTCATATATATCCTATTATTTCCGACCGATTTTATTAGTTTCTTTCCTATCTAGTTAAAGAATAAAATTATCTATTGAATAAAAAAAATGAAGTCGATATCTTTACCGAGTCCAAAAATAAACGATTTTGAATTTGAAAATTGCAAAAAAGACGACTTTGTGTTTTTTTAGCCGAAAAAGTATCTACACTCTTTTTTATCTAAAATAAAATTTTCTTTAGCAACATATAATAATTTCACACTTTTCTGAAAGGCAACTTCACGGAGATGACTTTAAGATAAAAAACAAGACCAATATCTCAATTGGTCATGGTACACACCCTCCCGAATTCGACCCATTTTATATGAAAGTTTAGAATTTAGATCATTTTTTCTCAAATCCCAAAGCACAAATCGACAAGCGGAATATATTTTAAGAATCCTCAATATGTTGTTAAAAGTTTTAAATCAAAATCTACGGGCCTTCGGAAAAATGTGGATTCTATAGCCATAAATGTAAAAATTCCCATTTTTGGGAATTTTGATTAGTTTTTTTGGGAATGCAGGAAAACCCCGCCCCTGATTGAAATTTGGTTAACGCGCTTTTATTTACATTAATAAGATCCACATTTCTTGCAAATTTCATTAAGATATCTTTATAAAGAAATATGTTATTACAATTAAAAAATTTTTATTTTCTCCAAAAACCCCAAATTGGGCCTTTTGTTTAGTTTATTTCTAAATAGCGAAATAAATTTTAAAAATATGTATTCCAAATTAAGCTTATCCTTTAGCATATATAATTTCCGATCTTTTGCAAAAAGATTCAAGTCAATATCATGCCTCATTTCAGAAATATGCGCGTTTAAACTTTTATATTTCCAATTTATTGTATATATGACTATACTTTTACAAACTTGTAACTTTTGCCTTTAGTTTTGCGTGACTAATTACTTAACTTAACATTGTACACTCCTCCGTTACGCCTATACCAAATTTCATGAAAATGCAACCAGCCGATCAGAAGTTACAGATTTATTTCCAAAAAATTTCGATTCTGCCCCACTGTGCAGTGATTGAAATACAAAAATACTTTAAACATGAAATATGATTGAAAAAATTAAAAATTTTCAAGTAAACTGAATTTGAATTGAATTTAAATTTCGTTTTTACTGGAGAACACTATTGAATTAAAGTGTAATACAAGTTTAATTTAATGCTTAGCACTGGATTTAAGGCTTGAAATGCATTTAGTTTCAACTTGAATTCCAGCAAAAATGCTTATTGGGAATAATCACCTTATTGAAAAAGTGCGATATTTTGAGGATAAAAATAATAAAAAAAATATTAAAATTTTATATATTTTTTGTTGTTTATTGCCTAATTTTTTTAACTG
This sequence comes from Protocalliphora azurea, assembly GCA_932274085.1. Lineage (NCBI taxonomy): Eukaryota > Metazoa > Arthropoda > Insecta > Diptera > Calliphoridae > Protocalliphora > Protocalliphora azurea. The sequence goes on along the minus strand of OW026522.1, from coordinate 19,081,518 downwards.
ATAAAACTACAATATTAGAAAAATGTTGCTCATCTAGATTTCCGTCCAAATAGTACAAACAAAATATTGGGCGAGTTTCTTCTAAGAAGATATTTTCCAAATATTTGTAGGGATAATAGAAAATAGTTTTTGAAACAAAAACGAAAGTGTGAATAATTTGAATCTTTTTTTCAAACTGTTATTTATTTTAAAAGATATATTTTTTTCATGATGTATAAATTTTATTTGAAAATAAAAATCTCTCGCGTATTTTTTTTTTTTTTTTTTTAAATGAAGAAAATATTTTAATCAGTAAAGATATTTATCATAGAATACAAAAAGAAGTTTATATGAGAGACACCTCGAACTAAATTTTCAATAAAATTACTAATTTTTTCAAAACACAAAAACAAAATATATGTGACTACATGTATTTTGTTGCTGCATGAATTAGGTTTTTGACAATTGAATCAGGTTTTTTCCTCTCACATAAATATCTAATTATTAATCTATGATATTTATAATGATTGAAATATAAAATTAAAAAGTTTACGGGTGCTTGTTCGCTTTTAATAAAACCATTATCTCAAAGCTCTGTTATCCGCAAAAGTACAATTTATAACATGTGCTTATAAATATTAAAAATAATTATTTATCAATTAAAAACAGTTAGAAAAAAAATAAAAACATGTCAGCACACTTACCAAATCGATGATTATCAATATCTTCATTATTAACTTCATTATAAGCCCTCAATAGAGCACTAGTTGTAATGGCGGGATCTAATGTTGATGGCAATTTACTTTGACGGCCACGACGTGCACTTCCGTTCCAATTGGTAAATGTTCGCGCCACAGCCGCACTTGATAATGGAATGTGGAAATAAAAAAAGCAAGAAATAGAGGAAATTTATTAATAAATGAAAAAATTTAATTACTAATATTAAAAAATTAATATTTCTTTTATTTTCCTAATAAAAACAAAAAAAAAAACTCACCTTGGATATGGTGCATTATTGGGACCCAAACAATCTGGTGAATCTATTAAAGCATCACCGGATAAATATTTTAAACCTCTACCACCACTACATCTGGCCAGACTTAAGGTTTTACTATCACTACTACTACTGCTGCCGGCATAACTGTTCCATATTGAGGCACTTGAGATGTGAACATTTAAAATTACAATACAAAATAATGCTAAAATCTGTTAAAAAAGACAAGAGAGAAAAAGAAATAAAGAAAATAAATAACAATGGTTAATAAAAAAATGGAATTAAATTTATGCTGTTGCTGTAGTTTTTTTCCATATTTTTTTTTCATTCTTCTATAACACTTATGATACTTTGGTCTAACGGTTTTAATTTTCTAACAACTTTTGCATGACTTTACTGGAAATTAAACTTACAGTAAAAACAACAACAAAAACAAAAGAGTAAAGAAATCTGTTTTCTTGTACATAGATGAAAGAAAAATGAAAATTGTCATAACATTATAATGTCGTGCTTTAATATGCAAACGTTGTTAAACAACGTTTTTTTATATTTTTTGCTTTTTAATATATTAACACTCTACATGATATACACTCACATACATTTTTTGTATGAATTTATTTTGTTTTTATTAAGAAAAAATTTACACATGTAAAATAATTATAAACACGCATAGTGTAGAGACAGACATATTAGCTACCGATACATTAAAAAATATATATAATTTACTTAAAATATAATCAAATTTTAATATAAATAATTCAAGGTTTATATTTTATCCCCCATAAGTAAAATTCTTTTCAAAAGAGGCATTCGCAACACCAAGTTTATATCTTGAGTCTTTAGTTTTTATTTTATTGTATTATTTTTATACCCCACACCACCATAGGTGTTTGGGGTACTATTCGTTGGTACTGGTGTTTGAAATGCACAGAAAAAAATCATCCAACACCCACCTTAAAATATACCAATCGACTCAGAATAACTTTTTGAGTCGATCTAACGATGTCCGTCCGTTTGGCTGGCTGGACGGCTGGCTGGCTGTCCATGTAAACCTTGTGCACAAAGTACAGGACGCAATTTTGAAGATAATTAAATGAAATTTAGCACGTAGGACTTTCATGATACAAGGACGAAACCTATTGAAATGATCGGTCCATTATTTCACCTAGCCCCCGTACAAATGTCCTCCCGCAATAGGAGTTTAACGATCATAATTTCCTTAAATACAGCAATATTTTAATGAAATTAGGTGTAAGGAAGTTTTGTATAAGTATCAATCTTTGTGCCAAATTTCATGAAGATCGGTTCATAACAGCTCATAGCTCCCAAATAAAAACCTTTTCCGAAAATCACTTTAACGTGCATAAATCACATGCACATGTTAGTATCAGGTTTATATTCGACACAAATAAGTTTTATATAAGTAGAAACCATAGCGACAAATTTTATGAGGATCGCTCCATAATTTACCATAGCTCCCATAAAAGCCCACTTTCAGGAATCACTCTAAAGTGCACAAATTTATATAAATGTTAGTATTTACATAATATTCTGTATTCTTATATTTTATTTTACACTTAGTAAAAGTATCGATCCACAATTGCCGACATGTATAATATAAGACCCCTCCACGAATTTTGGTGGACATGCACAATGGTGTGGAGTATCATATGGTCGGGCTTAAACGACTATATTTTTCTTACATGTTTATTTTTTATTATTTTTATTTATTTATTTATTTATTTGCAGTCTTAAAATAAATATATTTGTGCCTTAAGTCCTTGTTCATCTTTATAGGGTTAATTTCATATAATTCTAGGTTTGTGTCTGAAGTCTTTAAAACCCTTCTCAATAAAGAGGTATTCTTAAAAACAAGTTTTTGTCTTGAGTCTTTAGTTTTTATTCTTCATTTATGTTTCACTTAAGTTTATGTCTTAATTCTTTTGAGTTAATTCACCATTTGTGTATCTTAAGGTTCGTGCCTTTAGTCTTTGTTTTTACTCGCCATTCCATAGGGGGGGCAGAATCGTTGTTGGAAATAAATCTGTAACTTCAAATTGGCTGATTGGATATATATAAAATTTCATTAGCCGTAACAGAGGGGTGTACAATTTTAAGTTTTGAAGGGGATCCTACAGCCATCTCAGGAGCAGAGCAATTGGGGCTTAAAATAGATACCACCGACATAGAACATTTTAACCGCTTGCCAAATTTTAGTTTCTTATCCGATTTCAAATATTTTTACATCATGCTTGCATGTGCTATTTATCCCTTATAGTTTTCAAGTTATTTGCATTTGAAATTTCAACTATCTCAATTTTGCAAATTTCTTGGTCCAATATTTTATATATATGTAGCCCAATATTTTCATCCGATTTTGTAAATTGTTTTTACAGTTAGTTAAAAAACTAAATTATCTATGCAATAAAAGAAATTTGAAGTGGATATCTTGTCCGAGTCCAAAAATAAACGATTTTGAATTTGAGAATTGCTAAAATTATGATTTTTTTTGTGTTTATTGTCCGAAAAAGTATATATTTATACTCTATTTTCTCTAAAATAAAATTTTCTTTATGAACGTATAATAATTTTATACTTTTCCAAAAGTTATCTACATGGAAATAATATTCAAATGAGAAAAAAAGATATAGTCGGTCAAGACCGACACCATTGTGTACAGACAGGGAAGGGGACTTATATTACACCTGTGGCCAATTTTACTAAATGTAAAATAAAATATACAAAAACAGAATAATGCATTGATACTAATATCTAGATGATTTTATGCACTTTAGGGCGATTCCTGAAAGTGGGTTTATATGGGAGCTATGCTGAATTATAGACCGATACTCATAAAATTTGGCAGTGCTGTGTCTACTTACATAAAACTTATTTGTGTCTAATATTAACTTGATAATAGCATTCGCATGGGATTTATGCACGTTAAAGTGATTTTCGGAAGAAAGATTTATATAGGAGCTATGGTCAATTGTGAGCCGATCTTCATAAAATTTGGAATGAAGATTTATACTTGTACAGAATTTCTTTGCACTAAATTTTATTAAAATATTATTATTTTTAAGGCATTTTTGAGTGTTTAAACTCCATTCCGGGGGGACATTTGTATGGCAGCTAGGTGAAATAATGGACCGATCGCAACCAGTTTCAATAGGCTTCGTACTTGTATCATAAAAGTACCACATGCCAAATTTCATTGAATTATCTTTAAAATTGCGACTCATACTTTGCCCACAAGGGTTACATGGACAGCCAGCCGTCCAGACAGCCAACCAGATGGACGGACATCGTTAGATCGATTTGAAAAGTGATTCTGAGTCGATTGGTATACTTCAAGTTGGGTGTTGGAGAATTTTTTATATGCGTTACAAACATCAACCACCTATAGTGGTGTAGGGTATAATTAAAAACTAGTCAAATCACCGAATAGGAATCTCCAGAATTTTACCTATTTTGTATCGAAATTTTGACTTTAGCCCATATGTTCTAAAATCCCAAAACTTGAATATACATATATACAATACTTTGATGTATTCTAAAAAATTTGCAAACGTGATTCATGGGACATACAATAAATATGGACTTTATGGGCAAAATTTTTTGAGAATTGTAGGGCTCCTTTTATAAAAATCGTTATTTGTTGTACTTTATCATTTTAAATGACAAGATCTACAATATCCAAAATTTCGTTAAGATATCTTAACCAAAAAAGATTTTATTACAGACAAAATGTTTATAATTTTTCTGTATAAATTAACTTTTATTTTCACTTTTATTTATATAAGCAGCACACTTAGAACACAGACGCTTCAGTTTTAAAATAATTTATTGGCTGGGTAACAAGAAAATATAAATACATTTTCCATAGACTTTTTAAACTCAAATTAATTTAAAATTAAATTTTCGGAAAAAAAGAATATAAAATTTTTAAATTGTATCTTCTATATTTCATATTTCCTCTCAGTGTATAATTTTCCGTTTTGTGTAATTTATTCTTCATTTTTTTTATTTTTTGTAAATTCTTCTTATTCACAAATTATCATTAATAATTCTTAGGCACGTATGTAAATTTGTTAATTTTATTTTATTATTGTTATTACTAAGTAATAAATTTACAAATTTCTTTTTAAATAAACAATCTTCTGTCTTGCGACAAGTGCAAATTAAATTGAAATAGTGTGTGTGTATGTGTGTGTGTGCGTAATAAAAAATTATACATATTAGAATCATACAAAAAATACCCTACAAGTCTTAGAACTGCTGAGTAATTTAATGGCTAACGTTATTTATTAAGATAGAGGAGAGAAGTTATGAACCATGAACTTAAATGACATTTTTGTTGTTTCTTTCTATTGTAATTGTTGGTGTCATTTAAGTACAACATCCCAGCAAACACGAGGTTAAACGTTTGAAATATGATGACTTTAACGTTTGATATCAAACGTGTTTCTCAAACATATTACAAATGCAGTTAGAGGTTTGAATTTTAAGTTTAATTTCAAATTGGGAATCATTTGAGAAAAAACATTTAAAAAACTGTACATTCTCAAATAGATATCGTATGTTATTATTGAATCATTCTCAAATCTAAAGATAACTTTAAAAATATTTGAAAAATAGTATATTATTAATTTGATATTTAATGTTATTAACAAATCGTTCATAAATATTTAAAAAATGGTATTTTCTCAATTTGATATCAATTCATTATATAAATATTTGAAATATATACAAATAAATAAATTGATAAATAAAATTATTTAATCAAATATCTTCCAGTTAAAGAATACATATATTGATAGGATAAAATTAAAAGTCTATACAAAAGAAAACTACAAAAAAATTTAAAAAATGTAAATTACATTATTTATGTTGCACATACGATCACAATTCACATTTGAAAAAAGTTTGAAAATTACATTTAACAATGTTTTGATAATAATAGCATTTCTCAATTTAATAATTAATTCCCCTTTTGTTAAGAAATCTATTATTTTCAAATAATTCTCAAACGTTTGACATTTGAGAAAGGACCTTGATTTCAAATCACTCTTAATTTGATATCGAACATTGGTGTTTGCTGGGATAATGAGTGCTGAAATTGTTGTTGTTAAAATTAATGATATATTACAGTTAATATGTAAAGTATGTGTGTGTTTTTTGAATGAATGTTATGAAGTTTATGCAATTTTTGCAATTTTTCGACCGACCGACGATCGATTATTATTCATAGAAATTATCATTAAGGTAATATGAAGTAGGAAATTTAAAATAATTTTATAAAAATTTATGGATTATGAATGTTTAAATAAATATTTTATGACAAATTATAACAATTTTATATTTAAAACAAACAATTTAAAATTTTCCAAATTTAAATTATAATTTTAATTTTTTTTTTTTTAAATATTTAAATTTAGTTTTGTTTAATTTTTCCACATCTTGCGGTTAATTTCAAAGAAATTAAAGTGTATTGTAAACAAAGTATTTGATAATTTATTATTTAAACTTTTCAACAAAAGCAACTCAAAATCTCTAACGCCTAGTTGTTATGACCCCAATAGAAACGTGTCATCCCCTTCCAAAAAAAAAACTAACATACTCATGACTAAAATATATTGGTAGAAAGTAAAATCTTTTCTAAACAAAATTTTTTTATATTGGTATTTGTTTTTTTTTTTTTTGCTATTTCAAAAAATTCAAATTTCTTAATATATTCCCTCTAAATATGGATGTGCGAAAGTGAAAAAAGTTCAATACTATAAAAAATGTAAAAGAAAAACAAAACAAATAGAAATAAGCAAATTGTTATAAACAGCTAAAAACAATAATAAAAGAAAATAAAGAAGCACAAAAAACTATAAGACCATACAAGACAAATATGGCTAAAGCTAAATATATGAATTGATTTTACTTTCTCTGATCTTTTTATAAAATAAATTTCAGGTATTTAATGTGCAATAGTAATAAAAGGCAGATCTATTTTGATATTAAAATTAAAACTTTTGTCTAACTTAATATTATAAAAACTAAGCAATAAAAAATAATTTAATTAAATAATTATCTCAATTAAATATTAAAAAAAAAACTACCAGAAAATAAATAAAAACTTAATTTTTATTTATTGCAAGTGAATAACTTATTATTTTTATAAAAATACATATTTTAAAATAATAAATATAAAACAGCTAATTAATTTACTCTAAACTCTTTGACACTTTACACAAAACACGCGCATTGGCGTGCATTCATTTACTCTTTTTATTCTCATCATAAAACATGCAACAAAAATTACAAGAAAAACGAAAGACTTAAGCCACAAACTTTCTTTTCACTTTTCAAATTTCAAAATAATAATTAAGTAAAAAAAGCATGAGGCAGAGCATAAACGCCAAAGCATATTTAAACATAAAGGGAAACCTTTATTAATTAATTTTATTTAACTTGATTTTCAGCTTTAAAAATTAACAAATAAAAGAAAATTTGTATATAAAAGCAAGACTCTTAATAATAATGGTGGGAATAACAAATGAAAGCGAAATTCTATTATTTAATTCTTTGCACATTATAAACTAATGAAGAGAAACAAATAATAATTATAATAAAACAAAAACAAAAGTCAACAGTGAATGAACGAACGTAACTTGTAATTTATACATTTTATTATAATATATATATATATATATATATATATATATATATATATATGTATAAAAAAAGCCCATGGCACTAAATAATATAATTGAATATTTTGGTAAAAAATGTTTAATAAAGTTTGTACTATAGCTTAGTTTATAGTTTACATTATAGTTAATCTCTAGTTTACATTATAATCTATGCTATAGTCTAGGCCAGGGGTTCCCACCTCTTTATGCTTCACGGACCCTTTTAGAATCTTTAGTTTTTTCCCGGAGCCATTGCCAAATTTTGATTTTTAGTATAATAAAAATGATATACAGTGCAAGCTCGATTTTCGCGACTAATTAAAAACCAGTCCTGTCGCAAAAACTGAATTTTCGCTATAACAGAACTCAAAATTTTATGTAATTTTTAAAATTAGAATCGTTTTTATTGTTATATTTACATTTTAAACATTTTTAAAGAAATTGAAGATTTTGAGTTGCTTTTTTGGTAAATTATTTTTTTAAATAACAGCCGAATCACGTAGTTCATATAGTGCTGTTGTTGGCTTATCATTTTCCAAAGCCCAATGTATGCATATGTTTATCGATGTTATACAATCGTCCACTTTGATTTTGTTTTCTTCATGACTACTATGGTATAAATCCTTTTCGTTACTTTCCACATGAAATTCTTCTTGAATCCAGTTCTCTATGTCAGCATTGGTGAAAAAATATTCCGTACCAATTTGAGCTACATAATTCACGTAAATTGAATTTAAGGAATCTCTACTTTTTTTAAATCTCTAATTTTTGAGAAATCGTTGGCTTTAAAATATGTTGAACTTTTCCCATATTAAACGATATATTTACACAAGAAATAACACGAATAAACTGACAAAATTGAAGATCAAAATCATCTAAAAAGGTTAATATATCAAAAGACGAAATCACCCGCCTTTTTTTTTTTGGTTATAGACATTATAATCGAATTTAAAAAAACGAAAATAGAACCCGTTTTTCGTAAACTGTTGCGATTATAGAACCTGCAATTTTAAAAATTAAGCCGTCGCAATAACCGAACCGTCTTGAGAACGGTTAGTCGCTAATACTGAGCTTGCATTTATTTATTTTAAGTAAAATTTATTTATTAAATATAAAAACTATGAACCTTTTACAGCTTATAAGCAATTAAGAAATATTAAATGTAATAAAAAATATCTTTGTTTTTACTAGGGTTTCCAAATTGGTTGATTTTTTCATTGTTCCAATAAAACGAATAATTCGAATAAGGCTCTTTAGTTTATTCGAATTATTCCATCACGCATTAACGATTATTCGAACAATTCAAAATATAAAATAAAAATGCTAAATTTTGGTAAGTTTTAAAAAAATTTATTATAAGGAGAAAAAAAAAACAATTTAAAAGTTAATAAGTATTTTGTTGCTACCGGTGAGTGTTAACGTTGATAGTTAGCAAAAAAAGAAATAATAATTCTCCGACTTGGTGATGTTCAAAATTTGCATAAATAAATCTTTATATTTTATTTAAAAAAACTAATAATTTAAATTTGTTTGAGTTATATTTAATTGTATTTTTATATTTTTTTCCATTTATTCACATTCAAATATTCATAGTTGTATTTTTGTTCATAAATTGGCAGCACTTTTACATAGTGTCTACTTTAGACAATTTTTTATCAAGACGAACGTCAAACTTAACGCGAATTTGTTGAAGGTGGCAACAGTTGCACAAAAGCAACAATATGGCGTATTAGTTATTGCTTTCCATATATGCAGTTTGACAACTGTAATACCAAAATAATAATCAGCTGTTTAACTAAGGTTACCTTGTATATATTCGTACTGATTTTGGCGTTTGTTTTGATAAAAATTTGCTTAATGTAGACACTAGGTTATCGACGTTGAAGTTAACATGTATAATTCTACACGTTAATTCCTAACTAGGGTTTGGGGAACGGGATTTCCCGTCAAAATACTCTATAGTTTACACTATAGTCTAGTCTATAGTTTACACTATAGTCTAGTCTATAGTTTACACTATAGTCTAGTCTATAGTTTACACTATAGTCTAGTCTATAGTTTACACTATAGTCTAGTCTATAGTTTACACTATAGTTTAGTCTATAGTTTACACTATAGTTTAGTCTATAGTTTACACTATAGTTTAGTCTATAGTTTACACTATAGTTTAGTCTATAGTTTACACTATAGTTTAGTCTATAGTTTACACTATAGTTTAGTCTATAGTTTACACTATAGTCTAGTCTATAGTTTACACTATAGTCTAGTCTATAGTTTACACTATAGTCTAGTCTATAGTTTACACTATAGTCTAGTCTATAGTTTACACTATAGTCTAGTCTATAGTTTACACTATAGTCTAGTCTATAGTTTACACTATAGTCTAGTCTATAGTTTACACTATAGTCTAGTCTATAGTTTACACTATAGTCTAGTCTATAGTTTACACTATAGTCTAGTCTATAGTTTACACTATAGTCTAGTCTATAGTTTACACTATAGTCTAGTCTATAGTTTACACTATAGTCTAGTCTATAGTTTACACTATAGTCTAGTCTATAGTTTACACTATAGTCTAGTCTATAGTTTACACTATAGTCTAGTCTATAGTTTACACTATAGTCTAGTCTATAGTTTACACTATAGTCTAGTCTATAGTGTACACTATAGTCTAGTATATAGTTACATTATGGACTAGTTTACACTATAGTCTTTTTTTAATTCATTCATTACCTATTTAATATGTATTTTTATTTTGTAACTAATTTCCGTGCAATCCTCGTACCTTAGAAATTTTAGGTGAGAGTGATGACAACATTTTTCATTATTATGGTTTATGGTAAATGTTTATCATTATTTTTCTTTTTTTTTTGATTATATATATATATTATTAAAATTATTTTTTAGATTTTTTGTATTTTGTTTTAAAATTTTTTACATGTTACTATGGGTCATTTGGTTTTGTTTAATATTTTCTTGTTGAACTGTATATATGTTTTTAATTAATCAACATTAAATTAAAAAATTATTACAGTACCTTTTCTGTGTTTTGTTTAGAAAATTTTGTATAACATTTTGAACTTGTTTTATGATAATATTTGATACACGTAATAATACTTTTAAATGAGCTTTTTACATTTGTTTTTTTTTTTTAAGTTACGTGTAAGTATAAAACCTTTTTAAGAATAGAAGATTTAAGGAATTATAAAAACATTATGAAGAAATTGTGAAAAAATTTGCATAAAAAAATAAACCCAGTGAAAAATTTTGATTTTAATGCCACAATTAATTAAAATTATCAATGAACATCAATCTTCTCTTTTTTTGATTTAATAGAACTTTTCATTACAATTAGCTGTAGCGATACAATTTCGAAACGATTTAATCAAACAATTCATGCTGTTTTATTGATCATTTAATTTTCCTTAGATTTTATTTTCTTTAAAGCCACAAGTGTTTATATGGTCTTGTCTGATTTTAGCTGAATCTACCATTCAAAATGATCTCATAATTGTTGATTTCCAAGAAATCATGACAACCAAATAGTGAAAACTCTTTTTAATATTGTCTTTTTTTCATAGCGTTTAATTTAGTTTGTATGTTGGAATTTATGTTTCTTTTGAATACAATGTTCGCATTTTAAATAATGTTGTTTGATTTTGTTTTTTATGTGGATTTTTTAACTTTGGCGTAAAAATTGTTGATGAAACGTGTTTTCTTTCAAATATGTCTTACGATTGAATAAATGCATCTGATGGCATGGAATACAAATGTTTTATTTAAGTATGAAGTAGAAAAATTTCTTTTAATTTATGCACATTTCATGCTAAAGTATGATTTTTAAAGATGAAAAAATTATGTTTTTGTTGGCAAGGTTATAAATTTAAAAAAAAGAAAAAATTATATTCAATAAATTTAATATAGAATAGCCTATAATCTATTGAACTATTTTTAGTCTATAAATGAATTCATATTTTAGTTTATAGTTTAGACTATAAATTAGTCTATAGTATAATCTACAGTCTGGCCTATAGCATAGTTTATAGTCTATATATTATTTACTCTATAGTCTGGTACGTAGTCTATTCTATAGTCCAGTCCATGGTCTATTCAATAGTCTAAACTAAGCTTAATCTAGTCTAGTCTGTGGTGTAGTCTATAGTTCAGTCCATAGATTAGTCTATAGCATGGTCCATTCTACATTCTATTTTATATCATAAATAACATTTGACCCTCTTTATTTCTCCTACTTCTAAAATCGTTTAACATATTTTTCATCCACATAATTTTAAAAGTCACTTCTATAACTTCCTCCTTTCTCCAACCACTCAATTTATTATAAATAACCTTTGACCTGCTTTTACTTCTAAAATTAATTATCTCAGAAAAAATCGTCACAAAAATATAATAATTAAAATAAAACAGTTAAGAGTTTTGTTTATTTTTTTTTTTTTCTAAAAAGAATAAAAAGTATAGTTTAGACCCATATTTAAAAAAGTTTAACTTAGTTTTCTCGTTTATAATTGGTTACTCACAAATATTTTGAAATAAATAAAAGCACATATAAAAATTAAAATCTAAAAAAAAACACAAACAAATCATAAATCATCTTCTTAACGTTGATGGTGATACTTATGAAAAAGATTAATTAGCGAAAATTATTAAAAAACAGCAAACTTAAATAATAAAATATTTTGTTCAAAAACAAAAAAAAAAACAAAAAAATATTTTGTTGGGGTTAATTATATAGAGAATATCGGTTACAAAATCACGAGAAAATAATATTTCCGTTTTAATAATCATAACAATAAAGTGTGGTAAAATGTGGTGACTTGTGGTAAAATTTAAAAGCAAAATGAACTGAACTAGATCTGACCTGGAACTCAAATTAAAACAGAACTAAAACTGAACTAGAACTAATTTAAAACTTTACTTAAACTAGAACTGAACTAGTGCTGAACTAGATCTGAAATAGAGATGAACTAGAACTGAACTAGAGCTGAAATAGAACTGAACTAGAACTAAACCAGATAGAGCCATGACAATGATCTTATCATCAATGCAAATAAAACCAAAATAATGCATATCAAACCACCACACATTGCAGATTCAAATATAGAAATCAAATTTCACAACACAGACTGCTTACACAGAAATATCTGCAATAATACACAGGATAATAACACTTCTTGTTCCATTATAGAAAAAATCATTGATAACACATTTAAATGGAAAGCACATATTCAAAACTTACAAAAAAAACTCAGAAAGGCGTCATATATACTTTACCATTTAAGCAACTGCGCTCCTTACAGTGTACTCCGCCAAGCGTACTTCTCACTAGCCGAATCATATATCAGAAACGGAATAACAGCATGGGGAAATGTCAGATATAATAGCACACTACAAAAAACCCAAGACAGCCTGCTTAGAATCTTATGGAAAAAACATCACCATAACTACCAGAACAATCCCAACAACACTACCGATTCCACCAATGTTCCTAAAACAAACAGCTTGGCAAAACACCTAAACATTATGAATGTCAAAAACATATACCACACAACACTTATCAAAGAATTTGATGATGACAGTCAATTCTTGCAAACAATTGATCACACACATAACACAAGAATAAAATCACAAGGAAGATATAAAGTCCAACGTTTTACAAATGAGTATGGCCGAAACACACTGCCCGTCGTATTGCCCACTGTTCTAAACAAAATACCCATAAATATACTAAATACCAAAAATAAATACAAAAAACACAAAGACATTAAAAACTACTTAATAAATTTGCAATGAACACTCGTTGAATTAAATATATAGTAAATTATTATTAAAATTTCCTGCATAAGCTTTATGAGCTTTGCGGGATAATATTATAAAATTCACTAAAATAAACAAGATGTAAAACACATAAAATTAAAATATAATAATAAATAAATTAAATAATTAAAATAAACCATAAAAATGAAAATAATATATATGAAAGCCCGAATATTAAAACCTCAGCACCTGGAGATGTGTATATGAATACGAACTATAAATTAAATTTTCCAGCAATGAAGTAACTTCAACATAAGCCGAGGACAACCCAACTTATATTTTAAATTGTATTTTTCTTTTAAATTTTTTAAAATATTAATATAAAATTTTAATCTATTGAATTGTAAACAACAAATGTAAATAAATAAAAAATAAAAAAAATAAAAAAAAAATTAGAATTGAAGTAGAACTGAACTAGAACTGAATTAGAGCTAAACTAGAACTAAACTAGAATTGAATTAGAACTGAACTAAAACTGAATTTAAACTGAACTAAAGCTGAACTAGAACTGAAGTAGAACTGATTTAAAACTTTACTTGAACTAGAACTGAACTAGTGCTGAACTAGAACTGTACTAGAACTGAAATAGAGGTGAATTAGAACTGAACTAGAGCTGAAATATAACTGAACTAGAACTGAATTAGAGCTAAACTAGAACTGAACTTAAAAATGTATTTGAACTTAACTAGAACTGAACTAGAACTAAACTATAACTGAATTAGAGCTAAACTAAAACTGAACTAGAATTGAATTAGAACTGAACTAAAAATGAATTTGAACTGAACTAGAATTGAATTAGAACTGAACTAGGATTGAAGTAGAACTGAACTAGAACTAAACTAGAATTGAATTAGAACTGAACTAAAACTGAATTTGAACTGAACTAAAGCTAAACTAGAACTGAAGTAGAATTGAACTATAACTGAACTAGAACTGAACTAGAATTGAACTACAAGTGAACTATAACTGAACTAGAATTGAACTAGAACTGAACAAGAACGGAATTAGAACTGAATTAGAACATAAATATAACTAAACAAGAACTGGAATACAACTGAAATGGAATTGATTGGATCGGTAGTAGAAATAATCGATCAAAAAATAAAAATCGGGTTATTAAACTAAGTTTATTTCATAAGTCTTTAGTTTTCTTTTTTTAGAAATGTTTGTTATTTACTGCCTGTTTTTTGGAACACGAGCGTAAAAACGACTCGTCTAACTTATATTTAAAACAGAAACAAATTTTGAAATTTTGTTTTTGTTTTAAATGCAAGCTAGACGAGTCGTTTTTGCTTTCGTGTTATAAAAACAGGCAGTTAAATCCTTTACTATTTTAAAGAACAACTTTACATATCTTCATAAATTAAGTACAAATTTTACAAATGCTGTAATAAACTCAACTATATCTTTAATTACAAAATAGATTATTAAAATTTAAAAATCAATTTCTGCTACCGTATATTTTTTGTACAAATATCTTTTAACAACTTGTAAAATAAATAATTAATGACAAAGCTAATTATCACTTTCTGGTCTCAAACTTTTAAAAATTGTAAACCTTATACTCATTTCAAATATATAACTCATGGATATTTATATTTTTCTTCATACAAAAATATAGCAAAGGGAGAGAGACAGGGAGAGAGACATGGAGTGAAGTTAAGTATACAAAATGATGATATTAAACAAAGGTATATTTATTTTCTTTACATATTCTGTGCGTATTTTTTCTTCTGTTGATTCATGTTGTTACGAACAAACTTAAAGCATTCAAGCAGAAGTTAAGACATTATTATTAAGGTTGTTGACCCATTTATAAGTATATATTTAGTATATTCTTTAATATAAGATAAAATATGAAAATTTAAGGTGTATATTTGAAAAACATTAAGATGAAAAATGTAGGCATCAGATGATAATGAAAGTAAAAAAAAGGTGACATAGGTATTCTCCTGGTTCCATTTAAACTATTTAGAAAACTAGTTTTGATTTATTTTTCCAAATTCTAACCTAAATTGCTTTAGTAAATATTAATAATAAAACTCTAACATTTTTATAGTTTTCTTACATAAATTCTTTACAATAATGAGAGTAAAATTAATCTCAAGAAAGTACATAAAGTCAAATACGCACATAATATTAAAACATTTCTTTATTTTTATCTTAATGGAAATTGATGTCGTGATAACCTTAAGCTTAAAAAACTGAATCACATAAAGTAAGAAAAAACCTTCAAAATGAATTTAAATCTTTTCCTCAGGAAATATTGTTAAAGATTAACTTTAACATATTTTTTTTTTTTTTTTTTTTTTTTTGTACATGCAAAACACGTTTATAAACGAAAATGTACAAGATTTTCTTGACAAGAATATAACAACAGTTAGACGTACAAAACAAAGTTTAAAGTGATTTTTTTTTTTTTTTTGAAAACGTGGTAACATTTTCAAAACAAAACCTCAATTGAATACACGCCTGCACCCAAAAGAAGCACAGCTTTACAAACACATACAAACCCACTTGTTAAGTTTAAAATGAAAATAATCTTGAAAGATTTGACCACAGTAAAAAAAAAAATATATGTCTGAAGACAAACATTTAAAATTGAGGTCTGTTCAAAAAACATTATGGGAGAATTGAGAAGAAGCATGCAATGTGAAGAAGAGAAAATTGAAATATGGGAATCAGAGATTCGATACAATTTAATACAGAATAAGTTAGAATGCTATATTGGGCTGTGCCGAATCTTGTATACCCTTCAAACGAAATTCCAAAGAAAAAAATATTTATTATAGATCTATGCAAGAACGAAGTCCGTAACTTAAATAGGATTTGGAAAAATCGTTATAACGCATTTTGGCGTTCATTTTTCAACACAAAAAAAGAAGAAAATAAATTCCGAATTTTCTGTGAAAAAAATCCCTTGCATCAAAAGACGAAGAAGCCATCCATTCTTTAGCTTATAGTTCTTTTTCTTTTCCAACACCCTTAAAAACAACAACTATAGGATAAATAAATGAAAAAGGTCCAAAAATATGTTTAGGATGATATATCGGATACTAATGGACTGATTAAATTTATTTCTTAAGCAAAATATTTAGAAAGAAGTGTTCAAATTTTTCGTTCAGAAAATAAAAAACGGGTGTAATAAAATGCTTTTTTTAAGATATATCCACCATTTTTTGAACCGGTTTTTACCGAATTTTAATAGAAAAGTTCTCAAAAAAAATACTGATATATATCGTAGAGATAAGTTATCGGGAATCTTCTTCTTCGTCGAAAAAATCCTTTAAAAAAAATTTGTTTTTTGGACATTCCTCATACATACCAATTACGAACCGATTTAGAAAGAATATATATATATAAACATGATTTAAGATTCTTGAATTTCAAATTAGTTGATAAAATAACAATATTATTTGTTCCAGTTAACGTCAACTTTTAATTCAGATCTATTTTAAGATTAGTTCAGTTTAAAATCAGTCTTAGTTCAGTTGTAGTTCTAATTCTGTTCTATTTAAGTTTTGGTTCAGTTCCAGTTCAATTCTATTTCTATTCTAGTTCAGTTCTTGTTCAATTCTAGTTCAGTTCTAGTTCAATTCAAGTTCAGTTCTAGTTCTATTCAGTTCAATTCAAGAGCAGAACTAGAAAAAAAATAAAAAATTCTAGTTCAGTTCTAATTCAGTTCTACTTCAATTCTAGTTCAGTTCTAATTCAGTTCTTATTCTGTTATAGTTCAGTTCTAGTTAAGTCTAAGTTCAGTTATAGTTCAGTCCTAGTTCAATTCTAGTACATTTTTACTTTAGTTTCATTCCAGTTCTAGTTTAGTTGTTGTTCAGTTCTAGTTCAGTTCTAATTTAGTTCTAATATATAGTTCAGTTCTAGTTAAGTCTATGTTCAGATATAGTTCAGTTCTAATTCAGTTCTGGTATAGTTCTAGTTCTATTTCAGTTCCAGTTCAGTTCTAATTCAGTTATAGTTCAGTTCTAGTTTACTTTTTATAAATCAATAAAAATGAATTTATTAAAAATGTTCTAGTTCTGTTCTAGTTCAGCTCTGGTTTAATTCTAACTCAGTTCTAGTTCAGTTCTAGTTAAATTCTAGTTCATTTTTATTTCAGTTCCATTCCAGTTCTGGTTTAGTTGTTGTTCAGTTCTAGTTTAGTTCTCATTAAGTTCTATTTCAATTCTAGTTCAGTTCTAGTTTAGTTATAATTCAGTTTTAATTCAATTCTAGTTCACTTTTTACAAATCAATAAAAATGAACATGTAAATAAAAAAAAGTAAAGTTCTAATTCAGTTCTGTTTCAGTTCTAGTTCAGGTCTAATTCAGTTTTAATTCAGTTCTAGTTCCGTTCTAGTTCAGATATAGTTCAATTCTAGTTCAGTTCTACTTCAATTTAGTTCTAATTTAGTTCTGCTTCAGTTACAAATCAGTTCTACTTTAGCTTTAGTTCAGTTCCAAATCAGTTCTACTTTAATTTTAGCTTAGTTTTAGTTTAATTCTAGTTCAGTTATAGTTTAGTTCGAATTCAGTTGCAGTTCTAACTCCGTACTCCTTGAATGAAGTCACTTTTGTAATATGATTGAATTTCTCTTAGAGCAAAGTAAAGTATATTTAATTTGTTTCAATAACTTGTATGTTTTAATGTCTTTTTACTCCCAAATACATAGACTCAAAATAATAGCTCTTCAAATAAATTGATTAATTTCAATTTCTTTATTTCTTGGTCATTTTCATTACGCATCTCTAATTTTTAGTTATTACTCTAAAGTTTAATTTAAACAAAGAAATCAACTAAAAAAGTAATAAATCACTTACTTTAAAACAATGACTAACTACAAAATAATTGAAAAACGAAATAATAAAAATAAAAAGTACCCAAATAACTAACGGCTTTTGTTTTTGTTTTGAATAAATTTTTGAAGTGAGAGTTTATAAGATTTTCTAAACATAAAACTTTAAACAGATGACTAACTAACCATAACTCATAATATCATGAAGATGCTTGAAGCTTTTCATCATAAACACAAAAACGAAACTCCAAGCATTAGTATCACTTTTACTCCAAAAAAAGATCTTACAAAAATGACCATAATATGTGGGTGTGGGAATTTAAATGGTTTTACTACTCTTTTGGTAATGAATGTAATAAAAAAAGAAAACTACTTTTTGTTTTTAATAGAAAAAAATTTAAATTAATATTTTTTTAATTTAAAAAATTTGGTGTTCTGATTTACCATCTTTAAAGCGTAGATATTTTTTTCTTAATAATCAAAGAATAAAATAGAAAGTTAGTTTATTACAAAAAAAAAAAAAAAAAAAAAAAAAACATAAATTAATATTACAAACAATTGAAAATTGTATAAATAATTAACGAAAGTTTCCATTTAAATAATGAAAGAATTATTAGGGAAAAAGAAAATGTTAATATACAAAATAATATTAAGAATGTAAATATAATTATTAACAGGAATTTTACCATAGTTTTAAAAGAAAGATCATTTTTTAAGTAATTTAAAATTAAAAATTTTTAAAGTTTTGAGAATTAATTTGCTTAATTTTATACAGATCACTTCTACAACAAACAGATTGAAAAGAGTTTACTTTTACTCTCTCTCTCTCTCTCTCTCTCTCTCTCTCTCAATGCTTAAATCTACAACATAGATGGTTCGTTCTTAAATATTTTACTTATAAAATTAAAACTAAGATAATAACTACCTCTAATATCTAGTTTTTAAAAAACATTTCTAAATATTTAAAATAAATTATTTGCTAATCTTCCTAAAATTTCTAAAGAAAAAAAGCAATTAATGTTAAAAAGTTTGTGAAAAAAAAGACCTGCAAATTTTGTCACTTTGCTTTTTCAACATTCCTAAAGCATAGAAAAAATGTTTCTTTTAAAACAATAGAAAGTTAAATTAAAAAAAAAAAACCATCAAATCTCAACATGTTCAAACAATTAAGATTTTTATCTTAATTTTATTAGAGAAATGATCAAATTCGGCTTATTTCACTATTTTTAACCTGTCAAATAAAAATGAGAGTAAAAAATACAAATTGTGTATGACTGATTCAATATGTTATATTAATCACAAATTTATTTAAATTGTTTTTTTTTATATATAAAAAAAGTAGGCTAAATATATGCAGAACCTTAAATAAATTCCAAAACAAGTAAATGTGTTAAACAAAAATAACGAAAAAGAAATTTATATATATATATATATTTTTTTTTTTCTTTAAAATGATATTTATTAAGTGAGAAAAGAGAACCCATCCCAAAATAAACTGAAAAAAACTGGATTTTATGCTTTTGGTTTACAGAAATGAAGCGTTTTTTCACGTTTTTTAAGATGATTAATTCGGGTAATAATCTGGGGTGATGATAAAGAAATTAATATTTTTTGTTGAAAACATTAACAAAAAATATTTAAGATTTTTTTTTTTGTTAAAAAATATTAAATAAAGACACCTTTTTTTAAAGATTATTAAGAATTTTACAGCCATAACGTTAAAAGTTTAAATAACAATATCGCCACTGTTTTATTTTTCTCTTTAATAATACACAAAAGGTTTGATAATATATTTTTAAATCTAGTTTTAAAAGGAATTTTCCTTTTAAAAAAGTATTTCTGAAAAAGCCAAATTTTAATCAGGCTGTAGATCAATAAGCGCATGTTGATATAATTTATATATAGAAAAAAGTCTCTAATCACCAAAATAATTCATTCAATTAAAAATTGTTTAAATTTGCAACTCTTACCAAATGATCAATTACTAATAAGTGTAAAATGTAAAAACTGCAAAATTTTTCCAATTAAAAAATTTATTAAAACAATCAAGTAGATGGTTGAATCGATTAAAAATTTAAATGAGAAAAAAAATCTTACTTGAATTTTATTTTTACTATTTCTTTTATTTTATTTTTGTTTAAATAAGTTAATTAAATTTTGATGTAAAATGAAACAACTGTGTTAACTGAAAGATATAAGGTAATCATTTTTTCTGTATAATAAAACTTTTAAAGTTTCAGAATAACTGATCAAAACTGTTAACTGAAAATGAAGCAGAATTTAATTGGAACTAAGACTAATGTAAAATTGAAACTGAATTGCACTAAAATTGAAATAGAACTGAACAACTGAACTAGAACTGATTTAGAATTGAACTAAATTAAAACTAGAACTGGACAACTACTGAACTAGAAATAGAATTTAACTTGAACTAAACTTGAAATAAACTTGAACTGAACTAGGGTTGATTTAAAACTGAACTAGAACTGAACTAAAACTGAAATAAAACTAAACTAGATTTGAAATAGAACTGATTTGAAACTGAACTAGAACTGAACTTGTTGTGAACTAGAACTGAACAAGAACTGTATTAGAACTGAATTAGGACTGAACTAGAACTGAACTAGAACTGAACTTGAAGGGAACTAGAACTGAACTAAAACTGAAACAAAACTAAACTAGAATTGAAATAGAACTGATTTGGAACTGAATTAGAACTGAACTTGATGTGAATTTGAACTTAACTTGAACTGAACAAGGACTGTATTAGAACTGAACTAGAACTGAACTAGAATTGAATTTGAACTGAACTGGTACTGAACTAAAACTGAAATAGAACTAAACTAGAATTGAAATATAACTGATTTGTAACTGAACTAGAACTGAACTTGTTGTGAACTAGAACTGAACAAGAACTGTATTAGAACTGAATTAGGACTGAACTAGAACTGAACTAGAACTGAACTTGAAGGGAACTAGAACTGAACTAAAACTGAAACAAAACTAAACTAGAATTGAAATAGAACTGATTTGGAACTGAACTAAAACTGAACTTGATGTGAACTTGAACTGAAATATAACTGATTTGTAACTGAACTAGAACTGAACTTGTTGTGAACTAGAACTACACAAGAACTGTATTAGAACTGAACTAGGACTGAACTAGAATTGAACTAGAATTCAATTTGAACTGAACTGGAACTGAACTAAAACTGAAATAGAACTAAACTAGAATTGAAATTTGTAACTGGCCTAGAACTGAACTTGTTGTGAACTAAAACTGAACAAGAACTGTATTAGAACTGAACTAGAACTGAACTAGAATTTAATTTGAACTGAACTGGAACTGAACTAAAACTGAAATAGAACAAAACTAGAATTGAAATATAACTGATTTGTAACTGACCTAGAACTGGTTGTGAACTAGAACTGAACAAGAACTGTATTAGAACTGAACTAGGACTGAACTAGAACTGAACTAGAACTGGACTATAATTGAACTAGAACTGAAGTAGAACTGAACTAGAATGAAACTATAACTGAACTAGAACTTAACTAGAACTGAAATAGAACTGAACTAGAACTGAAATAAAACTGAACTAGTACTAGAATTGAACTGGAACTAGAACTGAACTAGAATAGAACTAGACCTAAACTAGAATTGAACTTAAAAATAACTAAAACTGATTTAGAGCACAATTAGAAAAGAGTAAGAACTAAACTAGTACTAATTTAGAACTTAACTAGAATTAAACCAGAAAAATTTATTTAATACTCATTTGAGAGCTTTTAGTTAATATCTTTAAATCTCTTTTAAAATTGTTATATTTTTACTCGTATTAAATGAAAATTTGCATATTTCAATATATTACCATCCCTTAAATGGTTAATTTTTAGTTAGTAGCCTCTACTTTATTTTCTATTATTTATTTTATTCACATCTTAGGTCTTCTGCACTCACATGTCTGAATGTCTACATTTCTACCTCAGTAGCTGAAGTAGGTCTTTATTATTTTGTTAAATTTGTGTGTATTTTGTTTGTGTGTGTGTGTTTTTTAAGTAGAAAATTTTTTTGTTAATTCGTTTAAGGTTCTTTATATTATAAACAATTGATAGGTTATTAATTGGAAATGTAAGCATTTTGTTTAAAAATTCTGACCGTTATTTTTGTTGAAAAGAATATTTTTAAAACTTGGAGCAACTGAGACGAGAAATAACAAAAAAGAACAAATATACATAAATAAAGAACTAATTAGAACAAAATACTTAAGAAACAAACTGTCATATTAGGAAACATTTATTTATATCTATTTTAATACGAATTTAGTTCTTCTAGTGATTTTCTGAATTGTATTTCTCTTTAGCTTCTTTAATATTGCTCTGAAAGGAAACACAATTCCATAAATTATTTAGCAAAAATTCCAAACATCTTTAATCTCTACTTAACTTTGAAATATGTAACTAAAGAGTTTAAAAATTCATTGTAATGCTTAAACACTAACAAATTAGTTTTAGTGTAAAACAGTCTCCTTTAATAAATTATAAAAAATCCTCTTAAAAATAAATAAAAAAAAAACTTTATGATCGATCATAAAATTTATGCAAAAAAAAAAAAAAACACACACACAAAATAAGCTTAAAAAAAGAAAAAAAATACCAACAAAATTGATCATCATAAAGATCATTAAACAAAATGCAGAAGACAAAAAACATAAGTTAAAAAAACACAACAACACATATTTGAACCTGAACTTGCCACAATTTAAGATACTGGTTTTAAGATACTACAGTATTGTTTTTCTTACTTATTTATATAAATTTTTATATAAATTTTATATCACTTTATTTCCACTGTTTCTTTTAAAAACAAAAAAAAAAAAAAAAAAAAAAACATGCAACGATTATTTGTAAGTGGTAGTATAAGTGCGATTGCAAGTTGCAACTTGGTATCATTTACTTAACATTAAACAATTTTTTTTTATGGGATGCTGTTGTTTTTGCTGTGTTTGCTGTTGTAGCACGATGCACGATGTTTGTGGAAGTCAAAGTATACATGTTTGTAGTGAGCTGACGATGAAAAAGAAAACATGATGAAAAAAGAGCTTAATTTCCAAGAACCACAAAAAATATTTATATATGTATATATAGAGAGAGATATACATATTCGTACAAACATGTGTAAGAGGACAGACAGATATATTTACTACATGCATTCATGATCGAAAACATACATAGAGACAAAGTTAATACAAAAGAAGAAGGTGATGACAATGGAAGTGATGCCATATTGACTGAATTAAGGGAATTAATATTCAAAGAATATTGGAATCATAGCGATTTGTATTTAAATTTTTGGAAAAAAAATGACATTTTTATTTTTATACAAAAAGCTCTATTCAAATGAAAGACTTAAGAAACAAACGTTGGATATTAGTAAATACAAATTGTGGGTGATTAACTACCAAAGGTTAGAAATAAGTCTCAACAGACAGGAACCAAATTTGTGATATAAAATGAAATAATTTATTATTGATATAAAAGTCATATTAAACTAAAATATCACTAGTTTTAACCACTTCAAAAATTATGCAAACATTAAAAAAAAATATTGTTAAAAGGGGTTAAGACACACAGTGAACCGTTCAAAGAAAAGCATATTGTCGCTTTTACCTTAAGGTATTTTTATCAAACACATATCAATGGAAAGCCAAGAATTTGGGTATTTTGAATGTATACTTTAGTTTTCAATATTTTTACCATTGCAGTAGTTATAATCTTAGGAACTTGAAATTTGTAGAATTAAATTTTTATTGTAACAAAAAAAATTCCCAAAATTACGTCTTTGCCGGTAGATCCAGTTTATTTATGAAATTTTATTTAGCATAGTATGGTGTGTGTTCTAATTTGATATTAGCAAAAATGGATTAGGAATAACAACTAAAAATTTTGGTAAAAGGTGGTCCTAAGTCCCTTTTGTCATTTTCAAAATGCAATAACTCAGAAACTAGTAAATATATTTTCATAATTCTTTCACGATCTAAGTGATATAAGTCCAAATAATATGTCTCTAAAATATTATACTGATTGGAGTCATATTTACTAATTTATAACAAGAGGAGAGTTATAACAAAAATATTAACAAAAATGGATGAGGAATAACAACTAAAAATTTTGGTAAAAGGTGCTCTGAAGTGCCTTTTGTCATTTTCAAAATGCAATAACTCATTTTCATAATTCTTTCACAACCTAAGTGATATTAGTCCAAGTAATAGGTCTCTAAAATATTATACTGATTAGAGTTATATTTACTAAGTTATAACAAGAGGAGAGTTATAACAAAAATATTAACAAAAATGGATGAGGAATGACAACTAAAAATTTTGGTAAAAGGTGCTCCGAAGTGCCTTTTGTCATTTTCAAAATGCAATAACTCAGAAACTAGTAAATATATTTTCATAATTCTTTCACAACCTAAATGACATAAGTCCAAATATTTTGTCTCTAAAATATTATACAGAAAGCAAGAAGTTAGTTATGATAAAAATACTAACAAAAATGGATCAGGAACAACAACTAAAAATTAGGGTAAAGGGTGGTCCGAAGTGCTTTTTGTCATTTTCAAAATGCAATAATTCAGGAAATAATAAATATAGTTTCATAATTCTTTCACAATCAGACTGATATAAGCGCAAATAATATGTCTGTAAAATATTGTGCTGGTCGGAGTCGTATTTACTAAATTATAACAAAAATAGGAAGAAAGAAGAAAACAAATTTTGGGCATTTTGGATAAGAATTATTGTTTAATTTAAAAGGGAGTCAAATATAATTCTTACGTCTACATTTGGGGAAAAGAATTATATATTTTAAATTTGCAATTAATTTAACTATTAAATGAAAAAAAGTAGTTAGTTCTAACTAGGGTATCCAATTGATTAACTGTTATTCGGTTATCCGATTAATTTTTGTCGGTTAACTATTCGAACAATATATAATTGTATATTTTTAAATAAAGAATAAACCGAATGTTTTTTGTCAAATGACCGAAATTTAGTTTTTTTGAGTTATAAATTAGAATTTTTTGAAATGTGCAATAACGGACCGATAATAACTAATTTCAATGGGCTGTGTCGTTCTATCAAAATAATCATATGTTTCAAATTTCATCAAATTATGACTTGTACACAGAAAAAATTAAATTTTATGTTCTTTTACTAAATTTATAAATTCAAATATTTTTTTTTTTTTTAGTAAAACCAAACATTTATATTCGTAAATGAAAAATATAAAAAAAAAATATAAAAAGTTCAACAATATTTTGCATAAAAACAGTTAACAAAATTTTTGAGCTTGAATAAATATTAAAATAAGATTATTTTAAAATCAATAAAGTCAATATTAAAAAACATATTTCAAAATAAATGTTTTTTTTTATTTTTTTATTTTTATTTTTTTAATTTTATTTTTTTTTACAAATAAACTCAGTTTGAACAATAAAACTTTATTCGAATAATACTTTTGAAACTTTAATTCATATTTATATTTGTAATTACTTTCGAATTATATTGAAATTAAAGCATTGTATTATTTACATACTTATTTACACATAATGTAAACTAATTAACATTTATTATTGTGAATTGTTTGCTAAAACATAAAAGTTATATTGTGAATTAACTAAACAGTAATTTCAGTGGATCTTCGAAAAGCCGAATATCGCTAGTAAACAATGTAAGCGATTTTCCGGTCTTCTACTTCTGAACATGCGAATGGTAACACATATCTTATTAATAAATCTAAAATTAATTTTGAAATCCTTATAAATAATCTATTTATTTTATTTCTATAATTGAAATCAACTCATGTTTCAATTACCTAATAATTTCGTATGAAATTATATTATGATTTATTCAGTATGTTTATCTGTAATGTACATATAATCTTTGGACTATATAGTCCAACTTGATCTTAATTTTAAAAGGCCAATTTTATATTAACCCAGTGAATCGATGTAATCTCACAGAGGATCTATATAATATAACAACCCAGCAAAAACTTTGCTTTCCTGGTAAGCTAGCAGGTATAATTGGAAACAAAAGTAAACTACTTATTTTTTGCCTGAATAACTAGTTGTCCATAAATTCATGTAGTTATTTTTTGACTCTAGGGGTACCAAAAAATATGTACCCAAACGAAAACAAAAATAAAAAAAAACAAAAAAATTTTGACGTCAGTGAGACTCGAACTTGGACACAAACTAACAATTCGTTTTTACTGAATAACGTCTTACTCATTACACCAACTCGCACATAGCAGCCTAAGCGACAAAAACTCTATTTAGTTTAAAATATCTTTTTAGACATTTTGTTATAAAAAACTAACCGCTTCAGAATGAGGTTAAACCACAACCTTCTGGTTGTTAATCCGGCGCTCTAGCCAACTCATCCACGTGACTGCAGTATTACTGTGCTATTATACTATTGAGTACTTATTAATGTAATACAGAGTAGACAAATAATAATGACGCCTCATTACCAAGAAACTACTTTAATAAGTAATTGTTATTATCGAAAACCAAAAAGTTTTTGCTGGGAATTTAACTTTAACCGTAAATCCTGATACTGTTATTGTCCGAGAGTTAGGACTATGACCTAATTTTATATCAAAATAATTTGCTGAAAAGATGAGAAATATATATTTCTTTTAAATTTAGAGCTAAATTAAAATATCAAAATCTTTTACCTATATTGTGCCTATATCCTAAAGAACATCCACCTGTATTTGCTACACCAATATTAAGAGTTTATTGACTATTATTTTAATTAGAAAAGATCAGAAGACCAAAATTGTAATCAAGTCAGTTTTGATGCGAAAGGATTTCATTCGTAAAGTTTTGGAATAACACTTAATTTAGCAATACCTCTACAATTAGAAATGCTGGATCTGCTTCCGGATTTAAACAAAGTTATAATATAAGGTTTTCTTCAAACTTCAGGAAAATAACCACTAACTTTTATCTCTTATTTTAATGAGAAAAGATCAGAAAATCAAAATTTTGATCAAGCCAGTTTTGAAGTTATATGCGTATGTATATTGATGTGATATAACTGGTATTTAGATATCATAATAAAAATATTTGCAAAATTGTTACTGCATGTTCTAAATTTAATCTTAGTTACCTACGAGAGTCTTCAATTTAAGTGGATATCTTCCTATTGGCTTTTGTTTTTTTTTATTCCAAAAAAAAAAAATCATAATTATTGAAGCTGCCAATTTTTTTTTTTTTTTTTTGCTTTTCTTTTATTTTTCTATGTCGATTTCAACATTATTTTATCCAATAAAACAAAATATTCAAATTAAAATTTTTTAATAAAATCTTTTCCAAAGTCAAATTATTTAATATAAAAAAATATTTATCATAATTTTCTTCTGTTTACTTTGTTTACAAATTATATATGGACTGACTAACAGTCAGGCAACCTGCCAGACGGAAAAATGATTCTGAGTCGCAATTTATATAAATCGGAATTTTTAAAAATAAAATTTTCTTCAACATTTTTCATTAAAAACTTAAATATTTAGAAAAAGCAAAAAAAAAATTAAATAATTAAAAATTTGCAATTTATAATATTTTAATTCTGGAATGTGGAAAGATAACAAACAACTTGATACGAAAGGATTTCAGTAACTGTCTTTTCGAAAAGTTTTGAAATAAAACTTAATTTAGCTATGCCTCACAATTAAAAATGCAGGATCTGCTTCCGGATTTAAACAAAGGTATAATATAAGATTTCCTCCAAACTTCAGGAAGATAACCACTAAATATTGATATTGGAGATATAAAATAATGTAATCATATTATAAGAACACAGATTGGAACACCGTCCATTCCACATTTGTCAGAATATTTTAGATTCTGTACAGTTGTCAGTATCTAATATTGGACAATTTATTAATGCAGCAGGAATTGAATATGGATATTTGTAAAGTTGATGTAATTCTTTATCAGAATAGGCAGATGAAAAGAAAGCAGCAAACATATTGCAAATATCTGCATTGTTTGAGGATTCTTTATCTCCAAATTTCATCATAGATGGATATCCATACCTTATAAAGAATTTCTTCAGAGCACTTGGCCGCGAAGAATAAACGTCACCGAGGAAATATTTGTCATAGATCGTGATAGGAACTCGAATATCTTTAAAATTTGCTTTTCTTTATTCCCGTTGCGATTTTTAATTTAAAACTTTGACGATACAACTAAGGAGAAAAGAAAAAAAAATAATACCAAAAATTTTAGGGATAAGAACATGATGAGTATCTAATATGGGACTCTAATGAGTGAAACAGATCCGAAACAATGTAAAAGGCTTCATTTGACAGCTTTTTAATTCCGATTTATTAATACTTATTGGTTATTAGATTTAAAATATAATGAAAAAATATATTTGTTCAATGTAAATACCTCACAGTAACAAATTGAAGTCAATGAACAAATTCGCAGATATTATTAAATGAAATTTTAGAAATCTAGTAGGTAATGAATTTTAATTCATACCTTATATTGATTCAGGTAAACATATCTGTTCTAAAATGCATTAAACATAATATTGGAATTAAGACACCAAATGTATTATTCTTATAGCTTTGCATATAAAACAAAATCTAAAAAATCTATTCTTTAACTAAAACGGTATAAAATATTTTCCCCGGAATGTTCAAAATGTGAAAATATTGCCCTTTAAGGGGTAGTTTTATGCTAATAAAAATAGTATTTCAATATTTGGTCAATATTTTATGATATTTAAATATTGCAATATTTTCATAAAATATTTCACAACATCTTAGATTTATTTCTAGGATAACCAAAAATATGCAATTTACTATTTTTTCTTGTACTTCAAATGAACCAAATTGTTATTTATAATTTATGCAATTCTAAGAATTTTAACGTCGATTTGTTATAGCTTATTTTGGTTCTGGCAGCATATTTTTGTATATTTTAAACTTAATTATATTTTCAAGGAATATCCATATTTTAAAGCACATTTTAGTTATTTTAATTTTATTTGGTAATTTTAATGCAAATTTGCATATTTTATATGTAAGAGCATAATTTTGCATATCTGACACTAAAAATCATAATTTTACATAATTTACACTCTAAAGAATTTTTTACATAATTTTCTATTTGATTTGTAGATTTTGATGTCATCACATAACCATTTCCAAAAATTGTTTGGATTTTTATATAAAGACTGTTCATGAAAAAAATTGTCCTTTTGCATTTTTTATCATAAAATTACATCCTGCACTTAAATCTCAACTAAAACTTTACTTAATTAAATTGCAATATAATTACATTAAAAATAAAATAAAAATTATGTTATTGTGATTTGCCTTCATAAAATTATCGAACCATTTTCTGATCTCTCCACATTAGTTTTTGAGCAGTATTTTTATCAACATTAGAGCAGGCACTTCGCCACTTATTTTGAAAATTTTGGCAGCTTTGTGCTATCTATTTGCTCTTTTTAATGATCTTTTTATCAGCGCCTGATATCTTTAAGTTTGGCGGATCTCCGAGCACTTTGAAGAATTTACTTGTACAAAAAAAAAATAAATATAGCATTTGCCCTGTACAATTGAACTACGTCTTTTTTATAGTAAGTGGTAGCAAACTTTAGCTAAAATAGCACAAAACCATTATGTTGTTGAATGAAAATTTTTATAGACCTCTCTAAATATGTTTCGTTACGAATATTAGTATTTATTAGTCCTGGATGTACTCTTTCAGTGCCAAATATTACAACTACCCAGCAAAAACTTTTTCGTTCTCGGTAATGACAACTACTTATTAAAGTAGTTTCTTGGTAATGAGGCGTCATTATTATTTTCCATAAGTACTCAATAGTATAATAGTGCTGGATTAACAACCAGAAAGTTGTTGGTTCAACCCCATTCTGATGCTGTTAGTTTTTTTTAACAAAATGTCTAAAAAAATATTTTAAACTAAAAAGAGTGTTTGTCGCTTTGGAAACTAAGATGGTGTACTGAATAAGACGTCAGTCATTAAAAACAAATGGTTCATTTGTGTCCAAGTTCGAATCTCACTGATTTGGGTTTTTTATTTTTATTTTGGTTTAGGTTTTGGTTTTGGTTTAAGTACCCCTAGAGTCTAAAAATAACTACACGAATTTGTGAATAACTCGAACAAAAGAACTAGTTATTCAGGCAAAAAATAAGTAGTTTATTTTTGTTGCCAATTACCGGGAAAGCAAAGTTTTTGCTGGGTACTAATAGACAGCTAAATTTCCAAAAAAAATCGATAATGTTTGAGAAATTTAAACATCTTTTTTGTGCATATTTTACACAGACCTAGTGTATTAAAAAAAACCGAAATTTTCAGAAAACCAGTTTTCGATTTATTCGATAAATAGCCTTTTTTTAAACCGGTTTTAAATACGGTTTTACGTAAAAAAACGGTTAATTATTTTTACTTAAGTAATTACACTTATAATGTATATTATTTGTAATGTCAAGTAATATAAAAATAAAAAGTCATATCGCTCTTCTGCAGCTAAAGGATAATGATCAAATTTTATATTCTTTGAATTGAATTCTGATAATGTTTTATTTTCGATCCAACTCTACCTGTGACCTATATATTGAAATTCATCTTATTCTTGAGACAAACGATAAAACTAAAATTTACTAGATTATGTTAAAAAAAAGTTAATTTAAATCTATTGAAAAATATACAAATTCTCATTGGGGAAACAAAAACTAGCCTTAAAGCTTTATTAGTTCATAATGAAAATGAAAAATATTTTCAAATAATTAAGGGCCTGATTCAGTACAACAAGCTAGTTGATTAAAAATAAAATTTGTAATGTAAACTACTAAAAAATTTTAAATTTTTATAGAAATTTTATTTTTAGACAATTTGATACTTTGAATGCATAAGGCCATAAATAAAGTTGAATTAGCAAATATAAAAAATGTTAAGTATAGGTTAATTTTATAAACAAAAAATAAAAGAAGAAGCATTTCATAAAAAAACCGGTTAACCAACAGAAAAAAAACCGGCTTGTCGAATTATTTGAGAATAAAAATTATTCCAAACCGGTCGATTTTTTAAAAAGTAAAAACCGGTTAAACGGTTTCCGGTTACGGTTTTTGAATACACTACATAGACCCCTTCTCTGTATAGACACATAACCCACATAACTGAATTTATTGAAACATTTACATCCTGAGATACTTTACTATACCTTGAGTTTGAATTTTCAAGTATTTTGCACAAAATTGTTTTTGTTTTTTTTTTTTCTTTCACCAACGATATTTTACATTTGCTAATCTAAAAGTGTTTTAACATTGACAAATTTTGTTAAAAAATAACATTTATTTTGTATCAATTTGGTTTATGGTTGCCAAGTAATATTAGTTTTATAAGGGGAAAATTTTTTCGTGAACAGACCTTATTTAAAAAAAAAAAAAAAAGCTGGCGAAGTTTCTACACTAAAGATCTCATAGCTCCCTTAACTTTAAGTCAATTTTAGATTAGAATTTTAAATTAATTTTGAAACCAGATATTGCAGCTTTTTAACCATATGAATATCTTTTATATATATTCTAAATAAGTAATTACTTTATCAACATTTTTAAATTTATTTTACTTTTCTTTTTCGAAATTTAGATATTGATGTAAATTTATAGGATTTTTTCTTTAAAACTTCACATAATTATATAAAAAAAGTTTTAAAAGAAGACCGACCATATGATACCATATACCATTGTGTGTGAGCATAAAAATTCGGGAAGAGGACTTATATTTCACCTGTGGCCAATTTTACTAAATGTAAAATAAAATATACAAATACAGAATAATACGTTGATACTAACATCTAGATGATTTTATGCACTTTAGGGCGATCCCTGGAAGTGAGTATATATGGGAGCTATGGTAAATTATGGACCGATTTTCATAAAATTTGATAATATTTTTTCTACTTAAATAAAATTTATTTGTGTCGAATATTAACTTAATACTAACATTCGTATGGAATTTATGCAAGTTAAAGTTATTTTCGGAAGAGGGGTTTATGTGGTAGCTATGGCCAATTATGCACCGGTCTTCATAAAATTTGGTACAAAGATTGATACTCGTACTGAACTTCTTTGCACCGACTTCTATTAAAATATTCTTATTTTTAAGGCATTTTTGAGTATTTAAACTCTATTCCGGGGGGACATTTGTATGAGAACTAAGTGAAATAATGAACCGTTCACAACCAATTTCAATAGGCTTCGTCCTTGTATCATAAAAGTCCAACGTGCAAAATTTCATTGAATTATCTTTAAAATTACGACACGTACTTTGTGCACAAGTTTTACATGGACAGCCAGCCAGCCGTCCAGCCAGACGGACGGACGGACATCGTTAGATCAATTTAAAAAGTGATTCTGAGCCGATAGGTATACTTTAAGGTTTCTGTTTTTCTTTTTCTATGCGTTACAAACATTAGGAGTAAATATACTATTGAAAGCCTGATTCTTCTACCTCCCAAAAAAAAGTTTCAATAACAGAGGTTATAATATTAATATAGGAACCTACACGAAAACAATTTTAGAGCATAACTCAAAATTTTGAGGCTGATTTATTATGTCCTCAAGAAGAGCTATTAAATATCTTATGCAAGATTTAATAACGAAAATATAAATTGAAATTCGATAATAAATAAGAAATTGATTTATCATTTCTTTTTTTTTTTAGAAAATTAATTTAAATTTTATATAAAAATGCTCCAGTTCTTTGAAAGTGTTTTGACTATAATGCAATAATTTTAGATTTTTACTAGAAAATGGAAATAAAGAAAGTAAAATTTATTTCACAATTTTATGGAATAATTTGTTTCCTTTTTATTTTTGGAAATATTTTTATGATTTAAAAATAAATTGATGAATATTTCAAATATTCAAAATTATGTTGAAAACTCCTTGGTATTTATTTAATTTTAATGTATCCATATTTACAATACTTTTATTTATTTAAATATTAAATGTTAAATATTTTAAAAGCTTTTTTAATTTTGAATTCAGTATTTTTCAACTTTTATTGATATATATATATATATATATATATATGTATATATTATATATCAATTTTTACAACATTTTATATTATTTAAAAATAATGTCATTTTCTTTAAAAAAAAATGTTTAAAGATATTCCCCTTAAGTTTTAATCTTCAACACTTTCTGTTCATTTCATATTTTTTAAATTTTCTTATATTTAAAAAAAAAAAAATCATAAAAAACCTCAACTACCACAAAATCCAATTGGCATCTCTGTTGTTTGTCTAACCAATAAATAAAGGAATTTTATTCTATATATTTTTACAGCTCCTTTATTTAATTGACTTTATTATATTTGAGCATTTTTAGTTTTTTTTTTTTTAATTCTTTTATTTTTATTATTATTATTTTTTTCTGTCTTGATTGAGGTCACTTACTTTGGCTGTTAAACTTCTCGAGCACCGGTATTCCATTGTGTTTTGTTTAAATTTGTTAAAGAATTTTTAACAATTTTATTTAAAAAATAGAAAAACTATTATTTTTATTTTTTTTTTTCCTTAACTATATAATATTTTTTTATATTTTAATAAAATATTAAAAAATAATTTCACTTTTTTTCCAAAAAAAATTGTTATAAATTAATTTTTATATATTTATATTCGTTTAAAAATCTTTTTAGTTTTTTTATATAAATTTGGTGTAATTTAGCTTGATTTTTTAATTTTTTGTATTAACTTTTAATTAAATTATTTTTATATAATTAATTATTATATTTTTTTTTTTAATTTTTTTTTCCAACTCCCGTTTGTTTTTTATTTAATGTTCCACCAATAATTTTTTTTACTAGTTTTTAAAATAAACCGTTTTACTCGAGAGTTCACCTTAGACTGGCCATCCAAATATTACTTACCATTCCTTTAGCACTTTGTCTTCAAAAAAAAAAAAAAAAAAAAAAAAACAAAAGAAAAGAAAAGAAAAAAATGTTGTTAATACTACAACAAAACTTCTTTGGCTTTTTGCTTCTTAACACTTCTCCTTAACTCTTTTTTTCTTTATTTCTTTCTTTCACGTTTTAATTTTTTTTTTTTTTTTTTGCTTTTCTTTACTTTTTACCTCTTCCTCTTGTTACTTGTTTTTCGCTTTTGTTTGCTTTCTTTTACAATATTATTGTTTGATCTTCACTTGCCACACATAATTTAATTTGTTGTTATTGTGTTGTAGTTGTTTTTGTTGTTGTTTAAGCCAAGTTTGAAAAGCTAAAAACACTGTAAGAAAAAATGTAAGTTTCAATTGAATAGATATAGAATATTACCATTACAAAACTTTTTTTGATCCGATCTTCAATAGCAAAATATATTTCGTAATTCTCACTGTTTTTTTTTTCGGCCCTTATTTTGATTTTGAAAAAAATTCGATATATTAGATCTTTATATATTAGATCTTTATATAAATAGCTAAAATTAGCTTTCGCTGTTTTTTACCCACATAGTTCTTTACAATCTCTTATTTAACTCTTATATAACTTATTGACTTAAGTATTGCAGATATAGTACAGTCATTTCATCATTTAAAAAATCAAAAATTTTAAAATCGTTCAGATATAAATTTAAGCAAATTAAAACTCAGAAAAATGTTCAGAAAGAACCCACTTCAAAAAAATGGGTACTTTTTTGAAAATTTAGTACTTTCTAAAAGTATGTTTTTTTTTTCATTGTCATTCCATGTGTAACATGCCGAAATAATCGTCTAAGATCCCATAAGGTCCTCGTTAAAATCTAGCAATATCCGTCCATCTGTCCGTCTATGTATCTGTTGAAAGAAGAATAGGGCCCAGGGCGGACCACCAAGAGGGACAAAAAATGGCTCAAATATTCTCTTATATAAGGTTTATTTGGTATTGAAAATTGTCAAAATCGGTTAATGAGCAAAAAATTATGTGCCAAATACTAGAAAATGTTAGTGTCCGTCGTAACTCCATTTCCCACTTTTCCGCCGATATCTCTCATACAGAAGTATCCACGACAACGTAAACCAAAAATGATAATAAGATGTAATTTTAAAAAAGTGACAGATGGTAGTTATAATAAACCTGGCCGAGCAGAATATAACATTCTTTCTTGCTTTATTTGCAATTGTTAGAAATTCGGTATTGTTTTACATTCTTTTTAATTTAAACTTATTGTAAATTTTTTGGGAATGACATTTTACTGAAAATTGGTACATTTCAAGGAAATTAATACTTTTTGAAAATTTTTATATATTCTTTGAAAATTGGTGCATTTTTTTCAAAAAATTTTAAAAATTGTTACTTTTTCAAAAAGTGGTTCCTTTTACTTAAAACGGGAATTTTTTTTTTTTTTTGAGAAATTTAAAATATTTTCTTTTTTTTAATCTTTGATTTTTCTTCTTTTTTTAATGAAATTTGCTTGAAAATTTTTTTGCAATATTGAATTTTTTAAAGTAAAATACATTTTTTTAAATTGGTCCTATTCTTGAAAATAAGTGATTTATTTTTTAAATTGTTACTATTTCTACTACTTTTTTAATGTTTCTTTTTGACAATTTTCATACTTCTTCAAAAAATTAAATTTCTTTTTGTTTTTGGAAAAATTTTAAGTACTTTTTTAAAATTGGTACCTTTTTGTATATTAGGGGATTTATTTTTTAAATTAGACCTTTTTGAAAATTTAATGCCTTTTTAAGAAATTGAGCGACCTTTTTTTAAAAATTTTAATTTTTTTCAAAATTAGTATCATTAATTAGTACTTAGTACTCAAAATTGGTACTTTTTGAATACTAATACTATCTTAAACATTTTTAAAATTTGTCCTTTTTGGAATTTTTACAATTTATCGAAAATTTAAAACTTTTTTGGAAAATTTGTAACTTTAATTTAGAAATTTAGAAAATCAATTTTTTTTGAAAGATTTATGTTTTTTTTAACTGATACTTTTTTAGTTTTTAATTAATTGTGCCATTTTCAAAATTGTTTTTTTTTTTTTTTTTTTTTTTTTTTGAAATTTTCGTTTTAATATAGAAGACCCTAATTTTGTAAAACGAAACGAAATTTCGTTTGATAGCTTGTATTGAAAACAACAAATAAATTTGAACTTATTTGCTGTTTTCAATCTAAAATTTTGAAATGAATATTCGTTTCGCTTTACGAAATGAGAGACTAAAACGAACACAAATTAAAACTAGAAATTTAATATCTTTTAAGAAATTAAAAAGCCTTTTTTCTAAAAATTTGTATATTCTTAAAGTACTACTTGCATTAAAACTTATACTTTTATGAAATATTGGTCCAATTATGATAATTGGTATTTTTTTTTTTTTTTAAATTTTCATACTGAATTCTTTTTTGGATAATTAGTAACTTTATATTAGAAAATTTGAAAATTTATATTTTTGTTGAAATTAGTTTTTTTTTAATAAACTGTTTTTAAGAAATTTCAGCACTTTTTTAAAAAAAATTGGTATTTATTGTTTTTTATGTCAGTCCCTTCCTGCAAATTTTTAAAATTGGTCCTTTCTTATTTTTTTTTTTTTTTAAATTATAAATTGTGGAAATTGGTAAATGGATACTTTTCAAATTGGTACTTTTTCTAATAATTTGTACTTATAGCAAATTTCAGTAATTTAATGAAAATGGTTATTTTTATAAAACTGCTACTTTTCTATATGTAACTTTTTTCAAATTTGTACCTTTTCCTTAGAATTAATAGTTCTTTAAAACAATTAGGTACGTTTTTGAATTTCTATTTTGAAATATTGGTCTTTTAAAAAAAAAAAAAAGATATTTTGATAGTATTTTTAAAAATGTGCGCTTTTTTAAGGTTAGTGCTTAATAATTAATTTAATACGTACTTTTTTAAAAATATGTTCTTTCTTGGGAATTGTTAAATTTTTTGCAAATGTGTGGTACTTTTTTGACCTTTGTTTTTTCTTTTGGAAATTGATTTTTTTATGTTAGCGAATTAGTACTTTTTAAATAATTCCCCTTTTTTACCAAGTGGGTGGGGTTGAATTAGAATTTTTATTTTAATATTTTAATCGATAAAATAAATATAAAATATTGTAATTTAAGTTTTTGTAAAAAATTCTATAAAATAATACAGATCCAAAATGTGTGCCTTAAATTATTATTATTGTTATTATTATTATTATTATTATTATTATTATTATTGTTCTTATTATTGTTATTATTATTATTATTATTATTATTTTTATTTTTATTTCTTTTTTTAACTTTATAAACACTCAAGTCTGTATGGCGATATATCAATATCAAGTAGCTTAGCTGAGCTTTCCAGGTAGATAATAATGAAGGGCCAATGCACGCGACGATCCCATCAGTCCAGCAAGAAATCCCCAATATTAATGGGGATCATGATAATTTTTGCTTCACATTAAATAAATTTATTACAACTGTCAATTCCTTTTCACTATTATCAATGGTATTTCATAATATCTTCCCTTAATCCCAAAAATTAAGAAAATACTTACAGTAAAATATTTTCGTGGGTTTCGAAAAAACAAATAATTAAATATCTCTCTGGCCATAAGTAAATTGAAAAAAAAAAGTTTAACGGATGAGAGTTCATCGATAAAATAATTGAATAGAGTTTAGTAGCACAAAAATTATTACTTCGACTTCAAGATGCGAATGTTCCCCCTTCTACACTACTTTTCAGACTGATCTATTAAGGAATAAATTCCGTAGGTTATCTGCGAAATTTCTAAAAGTCAATTTTTTTCGAAAGAAATAAATAATGATTTTCCTTAAACCAAACTCTACTAAAATCAATAATATTTTCTAACTGTTGCAACTTTTCAGTTTATGAGAAACCAACATATCCCCAAAGCATAGACCATTACCTACTGTAGTTCCCCCTAGGAAGAACGTTAATATTAAATGTCAACACTTTAGCACGCAAAATATTATATATCTGTTTGTTTTTGGTATTTTTATCTTTTTCTTCACTTCTTGCTGCTAAATTCTAAATGTATTTTTAGTTTTAAGTTAAACTCCATTCGTATGGTTTATGTTAATTATTTAAGAACATTTTGTTTACTTTTCAAATTAATAATAATACGAGTAATAACAATAAAACAACACAAAACATTTTAGTACATACAAACATAGATTACATCACTTGCGCACACTATGTATCGTCGTCATTGTTTTTTATAAAATGTGCAAAATAATTTTATTACGTTTCAATAGAATAGAATTGTCTTCCGCCTTTAAGGAAACAGAAAAAATATAAACGGTGTAACTATTCATAAATTATGTAATTTTAGTAACTTTCCCATGAAAGGGTTTTAAATGACTTTCAAAGAACATCTTTTTTTTAATATTGTTAATGTTTTAAAAAATATGCTTAAGGAAATTCTATAATTAAAAGTAGCAGGAAATAAAATTTTATAATAGTTTTAGGTAAAATTTAAAACAAGGTCATGACCTTTAAAGTCATTTTATTTATTTATTTCATATTACAATATAATTACAAATTATGTTCTAAACTAATTTAAACCAAGAATAGAGGGAATTGAACCAACGACCACTAGACTGATAGACTAGCTCATTACAAACTAACCTACCGGGGCACATTTAAAGTCCTTTAGCATTGAATACAATAATAAAATAAATTTTTATTTAAAGGAGTTAAAAGTAATTAAAAGAATTTAATTAAATTTCTTAATTTTATTTTTTTATTTTTATTTTATTTTATTTATTTATCCATTATTTTTTGTGGTCATTTACAGTGTGTTACAAACTGTATTAAAAATACATTTTATATTATCAGGACTTTATGTTATGTTATGAGGACTTCAGGTCATTGCTATGTCTATACGTTGATGTTTTGGAAAAACTATAGAATGAGCGGCAAATAACATAGTTTCCCCTTCTAAACTATAATAAAACTTACCAACATATTGCAGTTTCTCCTGCAGAGCATACAAATTTATAACTTTTCACATAGATATATATTTTTTGACACTCATAAATCAAATTTAATTGCAGTTGTGTAAGTCTGCCGCATACATATACATATCTCTGTAATCGTATGTAACTTTTTCAATGGTTACTTGTGATTATAATTTTAATAAGTCAGTTTCAGTATCGTCTATTGTCATCATCATCATCATCAATGCTTTCCATTTCATTTTCAAAAACATTTCTTTTCGGTTTTTTTTTTTGCCGCTTCTTCATTTATTATTGATTGTTGTTGTTGTCGTTTCACATCTATATACAACAATTTTAATGTATTTATTGACGGTGATTTAAATTTTTGAATTAAACATTGTTGGTATTAATATTTTTGTTGTAAATTTATTTTTTTAATATGTGTTAAGAAAACAAAAAACACATACTACGTTTAAAGTGAAACTTTTTTTGAAAAATACAAAAAAAAAATAAAAAATTGTAAACATTCCAATTTTTACTTAATTTTTTTCTTTAGTAATTTCAATTTCATTTGTTAATCAATTAAAAAAGTATTTTTTGTCATGTTAAATACAAATAATATTGTCTATTTTAAATAAAAGAAATAAATACGTAATAATTTATTTGATTGAAAGCTGAAAAAGATTATTTTTGTAGTAGTTCCGTTATAGGTATTAAGCAAATATATTGCAAATATATTTGTTGTCAAATAAATATATTAAACTAGCAAGTGATTACAATTTAGTGGCAATAAATAAAAAAGATCAATGGCATTGTCTTTTAAAAAACAAACAATTGTAAAATTTACACTATAGTCTATACTATTTTTTATACACTATAGTCTACACTATAGTTTACACTATAGTCTACACTATAGTTTACACTATAGTCTACACTATAGCCTACACTATTGTTTATACTATAGTCTATACAATAGTCTACACTATAGTCTACACTATAGTTTACACTATTGTTTATACTATAGTCTACACTATAGTCTACACTATAGTCACACTATAGTCACAATGTAGTCACACTATAGTCTACACTATAGTTTACACCGTAGTTTATACTATAGTCTACGCTATAGTTTATACTATAGTCTACACTATAGTATATACTATTATTTATACTATAGTCTACACTATTGTTTATATTATAGTCTACACTATAGTTTACAACATAGTTTATACTATAGTCTACACTATAGTCTACAATATTGTTTACACTATAGTCTGCACTATAGTCTACACTATAGTCTACACTATAGTCACACTATAGTCACACTATAGTCACACTATAGTCT
This sequence comes from Protocalliphora azurea, assembly GCA_932274085.1. Classification (NCBI taxonomy): domain Eukaryota; kingdom Metazoa; phylum Arthropoda; class Insecta; order Diptera; family Calliphoridae; genus Protocalliphora; species Protocalliphora azurea. The sequence goes on along the minus strand of OW026522.1, from coordinate 19,040,903 downwards.
ACACTATAGTCTTCGCCATAGTTTACACTATTGTTTATACTATAGTCTACACTATAGTCTACTCTATAGTCACACTATAGTCTACTCTATAGTCACACTATAGTCTACACTATAGTCACACTATAGTCACACTATAGTCACACTATAGTCACACTATAGTCACACTATAGTCACACTATAGTCACACTATAGTCTACACTATAGTCTACACTATTGTTTACACCGTGGTTTATACTATAGTCTACACTATAGTTTATACTATAGTCTACACTATAGTTTATACTATAGTCTACACTATAGTTTATACTATAGTCTACACTATAGTATACACTATTGTTTATATTATAGTCTACACTATAGTATACACTATTGTTTATACTATAGTCTACACTATTGTTTATACTATAGTCTACACTATAGTTTACACCATATATACTATAGTCTACACTATAGTCTACACTATTGTTTATACTATAGTCTGCACTATAGTTTACACCATAGTTTATACTACAGTCTACGCTATAGTTTATACTATAGTCTACATTATAGTTTACACTATTGTTTATACTATAGTCTACACTATAGTCTACACTATTGTTTATACTATAGTCTGCGCTATAGTTTACACCATAGTTTATACTACAGTCTACGCTATAGTTTATACTATAGTCTACATTATAGTTTACACTATTGTTTATACTATAGTCTACACTATAGTCTACTCTATAGTCACACTATAGTCTACTCTATAGTCACACTATAGTCTACACTATAGTCACACTATAGTCACACTATAGTCACACTATAGTCACACTATAGTCACACTATAGTCACACTACAGTCACACTATAGTCACACTATAGTCACACTATAGTCACACTATAGTCTACACTATAGTCTACACTATAGTCTACACTTTTGTTTACACCGTGGTTTATACTATAGTCTACACTATAGTTTATACTATAGTCTACACTATAGTATACACTATTGTTTATATTATAGTCTACACTATAGTATACACTATTGTTTATACTATAGTCTACACTATTGTTTATACTATAGTCTACACTATAGTTTACACCATAGTTTATACTATAGTCTACACTATAGTCTACACTATTGTTTATACTATAGTCTGCACTATAGTTTACACCATAGTTTATACTACAGTCTACGCTATAGTTTATACTATAGCTTATACTATAGTCTACGCTATAGTTTACACCATAGTTTATACTATAGTCTACACTATAGTCTAGACTATTGTTTATACTATAGTCTGCACTATAGTTTACACCATAGTTTATACTACAGTCTACGCTATAGTTTATACTATAGTCTACATTATAGTTTACACTATTGTTTATACTATAGTCTATACAATAGTCTACACTATAGTCTACACTATAGTTTACACTATTGTTTATACTATAGTCTACACTATAGTCTACACTAAAGTCACACTATAGTCACAATGTAGTCACACTATAGTCTACACTATAGTTTACACCGTAGTTTATACTATAGTCTACGCTATAGTTTATACTATAGTCTACACTATAGTATATACTATTATTTATACTATAGTCTACACTATTGTTTATACTATAGTCTGCACTATAGTTTACACCATAGTTTATACTACAGTCTACGCTATAGTTTATACTATAGTCTACATTATAGCTTACACTATTGTTTATACTATAGTCTACACTATAGTCTACACTATTGTTTATACTATAGTCTGCACTATAGTTTACACCATAGTTTATACTACAGTCTACGCTATAGTTTATACTATAGTCTACATTATAGTTTACACTATTGTTTATACTATAGTCTACACTATAGTCTACTCTATAGTCACACTATAGTCTACTCTATAGTCACACTATAGTCTACACTATAGTCACACTATAGTCTACACTATAGTCACACTATAGTCTACACTATAGTCACACTATAGTCACACTATAGTCACACTATAGTCACACTATAGTCACACTATAGTCACACTATAGTCACACTATAGTCACACTATAGTCACACTATAGTCACACTATAGTCTACACTATAGTCTACACTATTGTTCACACCGTGGTTTATACTATAGTCTACACTATAGTTTATACTATAGTCTACACTATAGTATACACTATTGTTTATATTATAGTCTACACTATAGTATACACTATTGTTTATACTATAGTCTACACTATAGTATACACTATTGTTTATATTATAGTCTACACTATAGTATACACTATTGTTTATACTATAGTCTAACTATTGCTTATACTATAGTCTACACTATAGTTTACACCATAGTTTATACTATAGTCTACACTATAGTCTACACTATTGTTTATACTATATTCTGCACTATAGTTTACACCATAGTTTATACTACAGTCTACGCTATAGTTTATACTATAGTCTACACTATAGTTTACACCATAGTTTATACTATAGTCTACACTATAGTTTACACCATAGTTTATACTATAGTCTACACTATAGTCTACACTATTGTTTATACTATAGCCTGCACTATAGTTTACACCATAGTTTATACTACAGTCTACGCTATAGTTTATACTATAGTCTACATTATAGTTTACACTATTGTTTATACTATAGTCTATACAATAGTCTACACTATAGTCTACACTATAGTTTACACTATTGTTTATACTATAGTCTACACTATAGTCTACACTATAGTCACACTATAGTCACAATGTAGTCACACTATAGTCTACACTATAGTTTACACCGTAGTTTATACTATAGTCTACGCTATAGTTTATACTATAGTCTACACTATAGTATATACTATTATTTATACTATAGTCTACACTATTGTTTATACTATAGTCTACACTATAGTTTACAACATAGTTTATACTATAGTCTACACTATAGTCTACAATATTGTTTACACTATAGTCTGCACTATAGTCTACACTATAGTCTACACTATAGTCACACTATAGTCACACTATAGTCACACTATAGTCTACACTATAGTCTACGCCATAGTTTACACTATTGTTTATACTATACACTATAGTATATAGTCACACTATAGTCACACTATAGTCACACTATAGTCACACTATAGTCACACTATAGTCACACTATAGTCACACTATAGTCACACTATAGTCACACTATAGTCTACACTATAGTCTACACTATTGTTTACACCGTGGTTTATACTATAGTCTACACTATAGTTTATACTATAGTCTACACTATAGTTTATACTATAGTCTACACTATAGTTTATACTATAGTCTACACTATAGTTTATACTATAGTCTACACTATAGTTTATACTATAGTCTACACTATAGTTTATACTATAGTCTACACTATAGTTTATACTATAGTCTACACTATAGTATACACTATTGTTTATATTATAGTCTACACTATAGTATACACTATTGTTTATACTATAGTCTACACTATTGTTTATACTATAGTCTACACTATAGTTTACACCATAGTTTATACTATAGTCTACACTATAGTCTACACTATTGTTTATACTACAGTCTGCACTATAGTTTACACCATAGTTTATACTACAGTCTACGCTATATTTTATACTATAGCTTATACTATAGTCTACACTATAGTTTACACCATAGTTTATACTATAGTCTACACTATAGTCTAGACTATTGTTTATACTATAGTCTGCACTATAGTTTACACCATAGTTTATACTACAGTCTACGCTATAGTTTATACTATAGTCTACATTATAGTTTACACTATTGTTTATACTATAGTCTATACAATAGTCTACACTATAGTCTACACTATAGTTTACACTATTGTTTATACTATAGTCTACACTATAGTCTACACTAAAGTCACACTATAGTCACAATGTAGTCACACTATAGTCTACACTATAGTTTACACCGTAGTTTATACTATAGTCTACGCTATAGTTTATACTATAGTCTACACTATAGTATATACTATTATTTATACTATAGTCTACACTATTGTTTATACTATAGTCTGCACTATAGTTTACACCATAGTTTATACTACAGTCTACGCTATAGTTTATACTATAATCTACATTATAGCTTACACTATTGTTTATACTATAGTCTACACTATAGTCTACACTATTGTTTATACTATAGTCTGCACTATAGTTTACACCATAGTTTATACTACAGTCTACGCTATAGTTTATACTATAGTCTACATTATAGTTTACACTATTGTTTATACTATAGTCTACACTATAGTCTACTCTATAGTCACACTATAGTCTACTCTATAGTCACACTATAGTCTACACTATAGTCACACTATAGTCTACACTATAGTCACACTATAGTCACACTATAGTCACACTATAGTCACACTATAGTCACACTATAGTCACACTATAGTCACACTATAGTCACACTATAGTCACACTATAGTCACACTATAGTCACACTATAGTCACACTATAGTCACACTATAGTCTACACTATAGTCTACACTATTGTTCACACCGTGGTTTATACTATAGTCTACACTATAGTTTATACTATAGTCTACACTATAGTTTATACTATAGTCTACACTATAGTATACACTATTGTTTATATTATAGTCTACACTATAGTATACACTATTGTTTATACTATAGTCTACACTATAGTATACACTATTGTTTATATTATAGTCTACACTATAGTATACACTATTGTTTATACTATAGTCTAACTATTGTTTATACTATAGTCTACACTATAGTTTACACCATAGTTTATACTATAGTCTACACTATAGTCTACACTATTGTTTATACTATAGTCTGCACTATAGTTTACACCATAGTTTATACTACAGTCTACGCTATAGTTTATACTATAGTCTACACTATAGTTTACACCATAGTTTATACTATAGTCTACACTATAGTTTACACCATAGTTTATACTATAGTCTACACTATAGTTTACACCATAGTTTATACTATAGTCTACACTATAGTCTACACTATTGTTTATACTATAGTCTGCACTATAGTTTACACCATAGTTTATACTACAGTCTACGCTATAGTTTATACTATAGTCTACATTATAGTTTACACTATTGTTTATACTATAGTCTATACAATAGTCTACACTATAGTCTACACTATAGTTTACACTATTGTTTATACTATAGTCTACACTATAGTCTACACTATAGTCACACTATAGTCACAATGTAGTGACACTATAGTCTACACTATAGTTTACACCGTAGTTTATACTATAGTCTACGCTATAGTTTATACTATAGTCTACACTATAGTATATACTATTATTTATACTATAGTCTACACTATTGTTTATACTATAGTCTACACTATAGTTTACAACATAGTTTATACTATAGTCTACACTATAGTCTACAATATTGTTTACACTATAGTCTGCACTATAGTCTACACTATAGTCTACACTATAGTCACACTATAGTCACACTATAGTCACACTATAGTCTACACTATAGTCTACGCCATAGTTTACACTATTGTTTATACTATAGTCTACACTATAGTCTACTCTATAGTCACACTATAGTCTACTCTATAATCACACTATAGTCTACACTATAGTCACACTATAGTCACACTATAGTCACACTATAGTCACACTATAGTCACACTATAGTCACACTATAGTCACACTATAGTCACACTATAGTCACACTATAGTCTACACTATAGTCTACACTATTGTTTACACCGTGGTTTATACTATAGTCTACACTATAGTTTATACTATAGTCTACACTATAGTTTATACTATAGTCTACACTATAGTTTATACTATAGTCTACACTATAGTATACACTATTGTTTATATTATAGTCTACACTATAGTATACACTATTGTTTATACTATAGTCTACACTATTGTTTATACTATAGTCTACACTATAGTTTACACCATAGTTTATACTATAGTCTACACTATAGTCTACACTATTGTTTATACTATAGTCTGCACTATAGTTTACACCATAGTTTATACTACAGTCTACGCTATATTTTATACTATAGTCTACATTATAGTTTACACTATTGTTTATACTATAGTCTACACTATTGTTTATACAATCTACATTATAGTTTACACTATAGTGTATACCATAGTCTATACTATAGCTAACACTATAGTTCAAACTATAGTCTATCATTCAGTTTACACTATAGTTAAGACTATATTCTATTTTATAGTTTACACTATAGTTTAGACTATAGTCTATTCTATAGTTTACACTATAGTTTAGATTATAGTCTAGTCTATAGTTTAGACTACAGTTTACACTATAGCTTAGACTATAGTCTATTCTACAGTTTATACTATGGTTTACACCATAATGTAATTATAAAATGACCACACATCTACAAAAACAACATAATGTCAAAATGCTATAAATAAAAAATGAGAAAATTAATAAGAAGAAGAGTAAATAAACGCGACAAAAAATATTACATATGAATATAAAAACAATTTGACAGTTTCGAGCGGTGCATACATGAAAAAATTGTAAATCAGCTGGGCTTACGAGATCACTTTCTTATTTACACTGTGGTTTAGACTATAGTCTATTTTATAGTTAATGCTATAGTCTATTCTATAATTTACACTGTAGTTTAGAATGTAGTCTATTCTATAGTTTACATTATAGTTTAGACTATAGTCTATTCTATAGTTTACATTATAGTTTAAACTATAGTCTATCTACTTATAGTCTATTCTATAGTTTACATTATAGTTTATACTATAGTCTATTCTATAGTTTACATTATAATTTAAACTATAATCTATACTGTAGTTTTCAATATAGTATAGTAGACTATAGTTTAGACTATTGTCTATTTTATATTTTATACTATAATTTAGCCTATAGTCTACTCTATAGCTTATATTATAATTTATTCCATATTTTCTTGTAAAATGTTTATCACATTAATTAAAAAAAAAAAAATTATTTTTATTTAAGGTTCCAGAAAATATTTAATATGTGTATTTTATAGATCGTCTGGTTTAAATGTCTTATATAAAATAAAAAGTTGAAAAAGTTTGTGAGATTTGCATATACGTTAATACTCTTAATAGATACTTAATGATAATAATAATAGCCTTAAATAATGTTTATTATTTTGTGTGAAATGGTGAGACAATTTTTATTTTTTTTTTTTAGTTTATTAGAAAATATTATACTTTAATTACCTGATATGTTCATATTTTTCAATGCATTTTCTTTCAAGAAAAAAAGTTTATTTAAACAAATAAAAACTACTTAATAAAAGATGAACACAAAAAAAAACTTTCTCAATTTCATATTTATACACAATTAGTTTCATTTTCATTTGTGCAATATGAAAACGATGTAATAATAATGACGAGTAGCAGCAGGTGACATTTTGTATAAATTTCTAGAATGTTAGTGATTTAAAACAATAAATGTGTCACAAGGAATTTTAAGTGATAAAAAAAAGTGTAAGGAGGGTCAGGAAAATATATACTTATAATAAATAATTTTACATTTCAGAATATTATAAATATTCTGAATTGCCTTTATTTTATATGTTTATGTTATGGCGAAATTATCAAAAACCATTTTGTTTAATTATTTCTGCATAATATTTTATTAAAACACATTTAAATTTCTTTTCAAAATTATTACAATAAATTTCCCTATTATTACCATAAATTATCCCATATCAAACGAACTAGTTACAATTTCATTTTCGCTTATTTTATTTAATAATCTAAACAAACAAATACCAGTTATTAGTTAGTATTATCATATTCAAATGTTGTTTTTACTAATGCCTCATAATGACGATCCTCCCCTTAAGGTGTTGTCATTGAAGATCATGTTTATTTACCGGGTCCGTTATATATATTTTTTAATGTTTTGTTGTCGTTTTACTTCTTATTGTTTTTATTATGATTTCATTAAACATAATATGTATTAATGTGTTTTATTGTAGTTTTTGTCACTTTTCCATTCACTTGCAATTAGCGAAAGTCACTAGACTAGTTTTTAAGTTTTTTTACATCTTCTTAAATAAGAAATTTCGTTTGTCAATTATTTAGTTAAAGTTAAACTCGTATTTCATGGGGTTGTAGTTTTAAGTAATATTAACACATTAAGAGGGCTAAGGTTAAACTTGGTTTAAGAATGGGTTTGGTTAAACATATAGGAAATTTATAAGCAATTGAAAAGATCAATAATATTATCATAACTTTGACAGTTTATCATGGTTTAATAGTTTTAAATTTAATTAAATGCAAATCTGGCATCTCTGCTTCAAGATAATTTAATTTTTGCTAGAAAAATTAATTGAATTTCTAATTAAAAAGTGTAACAAAAACTATTTAAATTTACTTTAAATTTCTTTTGTTTAGCAATGTTTGCTCAAAAAAGAAAAAAGCATTGGGACAATAGCTCTAAATTTAAGGTGCCAAAAAATTTAGACGATCCCAGCACTAGTGCCAACAGGTTTCAACTTCTATCTGAAGACGAAGAAGCAGTTGCAGTCAAAGAAAAGATTCCACCAATAATTGTGGACTTTACCTACATTTTTTAAAATGTTATCGGAATAATTGGGGAGAAATATACTTATAAACGAATGCCTATTGGTACGAAAATTATATCAAACTCGTTATCGCTGAAGCTAATGAAGCTTTGAGTGTTCTCCAGTATTATACGCATGAATTAAAGGATGCAAAAACTTTTAAATTGGTTTTATTTGGCCTACCAAAACTGGATACAATGATAATTGGTAAAGAATTTGTTAGCTCACTCAGTATAAACCCGGTACGCATTAAGGAACTAGTAACAAAGAGATCCCATAGATGATGCAATATATCTTATCGAGTTTGATCGTCAACATGTTTCAAAAAGAGAGGTTATGAAAATAAGATATTTTTGTAATATTTCTGTGTATTGGAGAAAACCTCTAAAAGGCAACAAAGGTCCCACACAATGCTCCAAGTGTGCTATGTATGGACATGGTGCTAAAAATTGTAACCGTATCGCAGTATGTACAGCCTGCGCCGGAAATCACGATTATGCAGTTTGAACACTTAACAAAATTAATTGTGACGGTAGTGTGGTTTATAAGTGCTACAAGAGCCTAAAGAATGTAAACCATAGAGCTGATGACCCAAAGTGCTCCAAGTCGTCAAGAATATTTAGAGATCCGACATCGGGTAACATATAGAGCTAAAGCGAACTGCTTCGTATTTTAACCAAGACGATCATGATTTAACTGAATTTCCAAGACTAGTACCCCAAAATGATGCACGTAATTCCCGCCCTCATGGTAATTTGTATTCTTAGGTAGCTAAAAATAAAAGCTACGAAAGGGATAATAACGATGACATTTCAAACGAAAAACTTATGCAAATATTTTTTTCACGCTGTCGATGCTTTGCAGAGATATCAGAACTCGTACGACAAGCTACGAGTTTTAGGTATGATGCTTCAACATGACATATAATTCAACTTATATTCACAATGTTCTTGTTATGCACTGGAATGCCCAAGGCATAACAACTGAGTCAGCAGCTGCCTAGCTGGAATATGTTTTGCAGAAAAGGAAAATCGATATACTCCTTTTAAATGAGACGTTTCTGAAACCGTACCACAAATTTAAACTTGATGGCTATAAAATTTATAGAGAGGATCGATCTACGCATGGCGGAGGAGTCCTTATTGCAATAAAGGGTAATATTAAGCATTTTTTGTTACCGAAAATCAAAACGAGTGCTGCAGAGAGTATTTCAATACAAGTTATTATTAATAGAAGACCAGTTATATTTACTTCAACTTATAATCCAGTTCACACTTCCAATTTTAAGACTGATTTGGATAAACTAACTTCATTTGCAGACGATTTTTTTATCTTCGGTGATCTGAATACCCAACACACACATTGGAATTGTGTGTCAAGTAATTCGGCCGGGAAAGAGTTCTACAGTCACTGCCTTCAATCCAGTTACTACATATACCACCCAAGTAAATACGCTCGCTTTGGACAAAATATTAAATCCGTTCAACCGTCCACAGCAGACATTCTTTTATCTAATTCTTGTCTACATTTTTCAAACCTTGAGACACATCCAAATGTTTTACAGTCGGACCATGTACCTATATCTTGCGCTATTTCTGGACAAGTTCAAAACAGTTCCCTTGTATTATCGCACAGACTGGTCAGCAATCAGAAACTAGGTGGAAAAGGAAATTAGGTGTATGAACGTTGACCAACCTGTTACTAATGCAGGTTATCTAGATTTTTGTTTCAATAAATTAATATCTATAGTTAAAGAAGCGTTTAATAAAATACCTTTCGGTCATAAAAATTCTTGGCAACAAGAAATTTCTGATATTAGTAAAATGCTAATTAGTCAGAGAAATAAATACAAACGTAAATTTCAAAGGTGTAGGGATTTTAATTATAAAAATCAATTGAAAAGTATTCTCAAATTATAAAAAAACTTATTGAGTTCCACCTTAATAAAGACCGAAATGAATCCTGGTCAAATTTTATTTCAAATTTGCCCTCGGGCTCTAAAAAATTTTGAAAAGTAAAAAATGCATTTAAAGGAAACAAAATGCCTTTATTTTTCAACGATTTTTAAGAAGGCAAAATTAATTCCAATTCCTAAGCTAGGAAAGGATTCTAATTTACCGTCTAGCATCCTAAGCCTGTTCTCTACAGTACATCAACTAAAAGGAGTTGTTAATTTTATTGAATCAAACAAAAGAAATCGTAAGAGCACTGGAGTTATTTTTCTTGACATTGAAAGAGCCTTCGATTCAATATGGCATGAAGGCCTGGTTTTTAAACTAAATTCATTCAATTATCCAACGTACTGGCAAAAAATAATAAAGAGTTTCTTAGATCATCGCCCATTTGTTGTATCTATAGATAACTCTCTATCTAGTGATAGGCAAATCCCTGCGGGTCTGCCGCAAGGATCAGTATTATCACCTACTCTTTATTAAATATATATTTCCGATTTTACTGTTCGTATGAATCAAAAAGTAGCTTTTTACGCTGACTACAGTGCTTTTATTTGCTGCGGTAAGGCGTCAAACGCAATAATCAAAAAAATTTAAGATATTTTAAAATCTACCCATAAATACTTCGATAAATAGAAGATAAAAGTTAATGCTAGTAAAACACAAGCCATTGTATTTTCATATCATAGATCACAGAAACGTATTCCTACAAAACATTTATATTCTAGGGGAGTGTTTATTCCTCTGCAAGATAGTATGGAATTATCTTAGATAAAAAACTATCATTTAAACAACACATACAGTATATTTGTGATAAAGCAATCAAATGCGGCCGTGCACTTTACCCCTTACTTAACAGAAGATCTAAACTTAATTTAAAAAACAAGATCCTTATTTACAAAATGTGTATTCGACCAATTATAGCCTATGGATGCCAAGTTACAATAATACAAAATACAAATCTGAAAATAATTCATAACCTACACCCCAGATAATCTACTGATCTACTGCATAGAAACTTTAAGCATAAAATGTTTAATTCATTTGCAAGGGAACTGACTCTGTCATTTAATGAAAAATGCAGAACGTCTACACATGAAATAATAAAAAATTTGCTAAACAATCACTAAGACTCTTTTTTACTTAAAGAGTAATAATTGATGGTTGTTTTTAAAATTTCTTATAACGTTTAAGTATGACAACTTTTCCTTAATACTGTGATATTAATAGTTCCTTTTAAGTAAATTCTCATAATAATGTAATTAATTATTTTATAAAGGTTTCAATAGTCAATAATAATTAAAAAAAAATAATTAAAATTTCCAATGTTTTAGAGATAAACTTAGATTAGCATGAGAGTAATTCCATTTTAAATTTAAACATTTTGACCTCTCTGAAATTTTCTCTGTAGCAAATATACCGATAAGGCTTCCTACCAAAAATATATGAAAAAATTAAAGATTTTTAACCAAAAAAATTCTTACAAAAAAATATGTTAATAAAAATATTATACGACATCTTAAAATATAAGCTTTGACAAATCCACTGCGAAAAAAAAATTATTTTGATATCTTTCATATAACAAAAGTTATGGCCACCTAAATAAATATATTAGACACTTTCACAGCTATAGAGTTGCCGCAGTTCTCAAAATAAAAATGAGGAAAATTCATGTTACATGCCTCTGTATCTTCCTCTAAACATGCACCGAATTTTATTTAAATTAATAACCAAGGGCCAAAATTGTTTAAATTTAAAATGGAATTACTCATGAACTTAACTGGAGTGAACTACTGCTAATGAAGGGTATTTGAAATTAAAAACAAAATTTTGAGTTTAAGTTGTAGATAAACTGCCAGTTTTATTAAACCACAATTAAGAGTTAAACTTAAATTAAGAGATAATTATAATAGCTGCAACTGCAGCTGCAGTTTTATAAAATCCCTTTTAACAATTTAAGTAATGGTTATATAAAATAACATTTAAAAGATTTGTAAAACCAAGTTTAAAAGTGAAAGTTTTAATTAATCCACGTTTAAGAGTCAAACTTAACATTTTATAAAATTGTAATTGAAAGTTTAATTAAAGTTTTAATAAAACTTTAGTTTAAATATAAACTTTAAACTTTAGTTTAAATATAACCACTTTTAAGTAAAAAGTTAAACTTGAATTAAATTAATAAAAAGATGTTAAAAGCTTACTAATTTCCTTTTAATTAAAAACTACACCATCTGATAAAGGATTATAAAGGAAGAGTTCCCCCTCCCCCCTTCCCCTCATAATGGTTTAATGCTTTTGTAATAGTTGCCAAAATGTATCAAAAGGTAATTAAACGTTTTATTGAATTTTTCACCTGTGATTTTTTTCTTAAACGTTTTTTATGTCTTAATATCAACTGCAACCGGATTTCAACATGTTGCTGCTGCTAGTTGTAATCAAACATAAAAGCGAAATTAATTTTAAACAAAAATTATAAATAAATTGTTTTTTTTTTTTAATGTAGATATTTTCACATGATAACTAATAAAAGCGAATAATTTCAAATTTATTAGTGCAAACAAACGTTAATAACATTCAAATAACATCAAATATGAGTATTAAAAGAAAGTTTTCTTTTTTAAGTTTCAACAAGTTTACCTTTTTAAAAATATTAATTGTATAGTCCGATTACATGTCTAAAATATTAGTTGAACTTAAGGTTTAATGAAAAAATTATAAAAAGTTAAATTTAAGGTTTGAAGGAAACTAAATTGAAAATTTAACTTAGTTTCATTATTTTTCCCTTTTTAAAAAAACTCATATTTGAATAGTTAAAAGATAATAAGATAATAATAGTTAAACTTATGGTTTAACAAAACTACGTTTAAAAGTTAAACCTTAGTTTTCACAGTACCAAGATTAAAACTTAAACTTAAGTTTAGGTTTGATAAAACCACGATTAACAATTAAACTTAAATTTTCATATAACACTAATTGAAAGTTTAGCTTAAGTTTTCATAAAACCCTGAAAAAAGATGAACTTAAGGCTCTTAAAACAGCAAAAACTTTTTGGTTTTCGGTAATAACAACTACTTATTAAAGTAGTTTCTTGGTAATGAGGCGTCATTATTATTTGCCTACACTGTATTACATTAATAAGTACTCAATAGTATAATAGCGCAGTAATACTGCAATCACGTGGATGAGTTGGCTAAAGCGCCGGATTAATAACCAGAAGGTTGTTGGTTCAACCCCATTCTGAAGCTGTTAGTTTTTTATAACAAAATGTCTAAAAAGATATTTTAAACTAAATAGAGTTTTTGTCGCTTAGGAGGCTATGTGCGAGATGGTGTACTGAGTAATACGTTAGTCAGTAAAAAAGAATGGTTAGTGTGTGTCCAAGTTCGAGTCTCACTGACGGCAAAATTTTTTTGTTTTCGTTTAGGTACATATTTTTGAGTACCCCTAGAGTCAAAAAATAACTACATGAATTTGTGGACAACTCGAACAAAAATAACTAGTTATTCAGGCAAAAAATAAGTAGTTTATTTTTGTTTCCAATTATACCTGCTAACTTACCAGGAAAGCAAAATTTTTGCTGGGAAATTTTAAGATTTAATGCAAGAACGTTTGAAAGTTTAACTTAAATTTTCATAAATCTTTACTTATTGATAAAAAAAAAACATTTTTGAATAGTTAAAAGACAAAAATGAACATATGAGTTAAACTTAAGATTTTATAAAACCACGGTTAAAAACCAAACTTAAATTTTCATACAACTATGACTAAAGGTTTAATTAATTAATAATATAAGGTTTTATTAGTCTAAACTTAACATTTAATTTAATGGCTTAAAAAAACTTCTATTAAAGACAAATTAAACTTAAGATTTTACCACAAAACATGAATAAATTAAGAAATCATAAAACCGTAATTGAAATTGTTAAAAGAAATTAGTGCTCTATAATGTACAATTTTCTAAATTAAACTTTTTTAAATTGTTAGTTTTTTCGTAATTTTTGGAGAAAAATTGTACTTTTTTGCAAAAGTGGTACTTTTTAGATTTATAATTTAGTACTTTTTTGAAAATTAGCACTTTTTTAAATTTACAATTTTACAATAAGAATTAAAAAAATACATAATTTTTTTAAAGATTAGCATTTTTTTGAAAATGGATTCTTTTTTTGGAAACTTAATAACTTTTGATTTCTTTTTTTCATTTTTTGCAAAATTAATAATTTTATTATTAATCTCACTTAATTTTCTAAGTGACAAAAACTTTTTTTAGCATAAAATATCTTTTTAGGCATTTTGTTAAAAAAGAAACACAGCATTAGAATGGGGTTTAATATTTTAAGAATTTTATGAATTAAAACAAGGGACCATAAAGTAAGATTTAAAGAAGTGTCATTGTTTCGATTAAATGTTTCTATTCACACTTATAAATATGAAATTTTTATGATATTTGAACCCACCTTTTCTGAAGAGATTTCGATGATAAATATTTCAAGTAATTCTTCTTTATTTTGTATTTCAAATGAAAATTATCAATGGACTGATGATATTGTGCAATTGTAACACTACGAGTTATGATGGAACGTATATTTACATATATGTTACTATTGTATATACATAATTGCTTTCAATTTCTAATTATCAATTTTTATTTTTTTTTTTTTTTTTTCTAAATATTAATATAAATTAAAGTAATGAAATCGAAGTTACCATTTCTCAATATTAATTTGGATTTCTGAATTTCAACTGGAATACAAATCTTATCACTCTGTTGAAACACTTTCTAATTTTATCTATATTTGCAACTGTAGTGGATTGTATAATTCTATTTTTCTCAATATTAATTTTTATTTTCAAATTGCTTTTTCCCCATATTAATATGATTTTCTTAATTTGAATTTGTTTCTTCCCAATATTAGTTTCAATTTTCTCAATTTAAACTTAAAATCATGTAGTATTTTTATTATTATATTTTGGCACTTTTTTGTAAAAAAAAATACGATTTTTATTTTTTGAAAACTGCATTTTCTTAAAAAAAAAAAAAAAAAAAAGGAAAAAAAAAAGTTGTTTTTCTGAAATTTTGCACTGTTTGAAAATTTTTACTAATTGTTTTTAAAATTTGGTACTTTTTTACTAACTTGATTCTTATTCTTATATCTTCTCCACTTTGTTACGAATTTGACAATGTTCAATAGTAAAATTCTTAGATCCTTATTTATTATATTAATATATAAGTTATCAGAGGAAAATCATTCGAAATTGTATTTAAAATATATTGTTTTACGAAAATGTTTTCTTTCGAATCGATGCCACAACACACCACCACTATTTATAAGAAACCTTGTAACTTTTTGTGAAAAAAAAAGCACACACACACACAATTCTTTTTTGAGTTTTGTTTTACAAAATAGTTTTATTTTAATTTTTTCTAAAGCTATGTGGTTTTTGTTGTTGTTGTTATCATTATTATTATAATTATTATTATTATTTTTATTACTTTTTTTATTATTATTATTTTTATTATTATTATTAATATATGTAGTTTCATATTTATACTTATATATCTCTATTAAAAATACATTAAATTTAATGTATTTTGATACAAAAATAATAATAAACTCTTAATAAAGAAATACGTTTAAATATTGAAATTCAATTTAAACAATTAAGTTAAAAAAAATTGTAGGAGAAAAAAAGGTTTTTCAAATTATAAAATTAAAGTCAAAAAATTATAAGTTTAAATATAAAGAATCTTTAAAATTTATACTTAATTTAGTATAAATAAAAAAATAATGTCACATTATGTTACAAAAAAAGGTAACATTAACTTAAGTCCTTTATCGTTTTGTGTAAAGTAAAAATTGTTAAGGTCCGTTTTTTATATTTTAATTTCTTACTCAAATTTTATGGAATTAACTCCCATATCAATTGCTCCACCACGGTAACTACCACGCTTCTTCTTAGTTTTTTCATGCTTGAATGATTTGCCACGGGTGTATTTCAAATCTCTATTTGCCTTATCACCCCAGGAACCAGCAGCATTTTTCTAACAAAATTGATAGAAAAAAATCAAATCAATAATGTTAGAACAATGTGGGAAGAACATGTATTGAACAATATGTTAGTGTAATCTTAATAATATGTTTGCAAAACAAACTAAACTAAAAGAAACGTAAGAAAATATTCAGGTAATTTATAAAGCTTATAAAAAAAAGCTTTAATTTGAACAACAAATTAAAAAGTGGGTGGTGAAATATGTTACACTATGTAATTACTAATCGTATGTAGTTATATTCGCAAGTTTAGTCATCAAAGGTGATTTTTTTATTACGCCCCACAGAGCCACCATCAAAGGATTTGTTGAAAGGTTTATTTGAACCACCAAAACCACCTCGACCTTTACCACCACCACGGCCGCCACCAAAACCACCACGGCTGCCACCAAAACCACCACGACCTTTGCCACCGCGATCACCACCACCACCGCGGCCTTTACCACCAAAACCACCACGATCACCAGCACGGCCTCTACCGCCACCGCCACGACCACCTCTTTCAAAACCACCAAAAGACTTGCGATCACCGAATTTCTTAAAGCCACCATTTTCATTGCCTTCAGTATCCTGGTTTTAAGTATAAAAGAAATGAAGGAAAAAAACACAAATTAGCCTTATTTTTTGATAAGCGGAAAAAACTTTAAATATTTTATTAATGACCAAGTAAAGTGCCTCAAAAATTTTTTAAATTATTAAGAACAAGAAAAATAAAAATATGTTCGTTAGGCTGCTAATTTGTGCCTTTATATTTCCTTCTTTCTTTTTTCAAAGTTTAATTGTCCATTTGTTTCAATTTCGTTTTCTTTTTATGTTTTGTTTACAAGTTTTGCAAACATTTTATTTTATTTTTTTTACGTTTGAGGCACTTACCTTGGCTTCGAAAGACATGTCTTTAACTCTTTCATCGATTTCTACCTCCTCATCACGCACTCTTCTAAATGGTTCATTTTTCTTTTTACCACTGGATTGTGGTGTGAATTTATTATTTTGGAAACTTCCATTATTGTTTTTATTATTTTTATTAGCAGGTGTTGAGGCAAATCCATTTTGCTGCTTTGAAAAAACAAAACGTGATTCAAAAGAAAATAACAAATAGAAAGAGAAAAAAAATCAATTGCAATGAAATTGTATCTGATGTGTGAATAAAAATATTCTCTATCAGTTGCCAATAGAGAATATTGATTACCAATAGGAATGGTAAATCGACTTCGATTTTAGTCGAAAATCGGTTTTGTGCCAAATAAAATCGGTTGTTTGCAACCTAAAAGTCTAACTTGCTCTAAAAAAAAACCCAACTCAGCTAAAAAAAATTACGAGTTGGGCTTCTAGTTGTTTTCTGCTTCAAAAGATTATTGAAAATTGCCCATGATTTTTTTAATTTTAATCAGAATCGACTTTTATGATTTGGACTAATCGACTATTATTCGATAATAAAGCTTTAAAGTAAACTTTTTTTCTACAAAATAATCTACTTTCTTTATAAAATTCGTTGGTCCCGTTTGAATAAAAGAGAAATAAATTATTTTCCTAATGTTATAAAAAATAAATCTTACCTTTACTTCGCCGGATTTAACAAAGTTACTGTATTTATTGCTGGGGGTCTCGGCATTTGATTCACTAAGTTTTCTCTTTTGACCGACTTTAACTGCTGGTGTACGTTCTGGCTCTTCATCACTGGAGCTATCATCGCTATCTGACTTGACAGATGGTTTTTTACCTGGTGTAGCAGCAGCAATTGGTTTTTTAGCTGGCTTATCATCTTCATCCGAAGAACTGTCCTCACTTGAGCTATCAGATTTAGCTTTAGCCTTAGTTGGAGCAGCTACAATATTAGCCTTCTTGGCTGGAGGTTCATCATCAGAATCGGAAGAATCAGAATCTGAACTTGAGGCCGCCTTTTTAGCAGCAGCTGGTTTGGCTGGTGTCGTTATAACGGCTGTAGCTTTGGGTTTTACTTCCTCTTCTTCGGATGAGGAATCTTCCGAGGATGAAGCTGTCTTCTTAGCAGGAGCAGCAGCTACTGCGGGTTTCTTGGCTGCTGGCTCATCATCGTCGGAAGAAGAATCTTCTGAAGAATCGTCTTTCTTTTTAGCAGCTACAGGAGCTTTGTTAACCAACGGTTTAACATACGGTTTTTCATCTTCCTCTTCACTAGAAGAATCTTCACTGCTGGACTCTTTCTTGGCAGCCACTGGAGCAGCTTTCTTAGCTACTGTTGTAACAGCTTTTGGATTTTCATCCGCGGAACTATCTTCTTCACTGCTGGAAGAATCCGCCTTTTTGGAAGCAGCAGTTGCAGGTTTTGTTGGTGTGGCTTTAGCGACTGGTGTTTCATCTTCACTATCATCAGAAGAATCATCAGAGGATTCTTTCTTAGCAGTAGGTTTGGCTGCTGTCTTAGCCGCAGGTTTTTTATCTTCATCACTGCTATCGTCAGAAGAATCATCAGAGGAATCGTCTTTCTCAGCAGCTGGCTTTACTGTGGTAGCAGTTGGTTTTGCTGCTGGTTTAGCTGCAGGTTTCTCATCTTCATCAGTGCTGTCGTCAGAAGAATCGTCCGAAGAATTAGCTTTTTTGGCGGCTACGACAGGCTTAGCAAGGGTGGCTTTAGCTGCTGGTTTAGCAGTTGGTTTTTCATCTTCACTGCTATCAGACGAATCTTCAGAAGATTCTTGTTTCTTAGCAGCTGCTGGTTTTGCTGGTGTGGCCTTAGCCGCTGGTTTAGCAGCGGGTTTTTCATCTTCACTATCATCCGAAGAATCTTCAGAACTGGATTCTTGTTTTTTAGCAGGAGATGGCTTAGCACCAACAGGTTTAGCTCCACCATTAACCTTAACAGCAGGTTTCTTTTCATCATCACTACTATCTTCAGAAGAATCTTCCGAAGATTCAGCTTTCTTAGCAGCAGGCTTGCCGTTGGTTACTGGCGCTGTAGTGGGAGTCTTCTTGGGTTTTTCTTCCTCTGAATCATCACTGTCACTATCGCTGGAACTATCTTTAGACGTCTTTACGGGAGGAATTTTAGTTTTACTATTCTGTACATAGTATTTTAAAATATCTTCTAATTTTGGAGAACCCTTAGCAACATTGCCCTATAGAAAAAATATATACAAGAAAACCATACTGCATTAATACACATGTGTTTGTACGCTTGTAGTCAAAGGCCACCAACCCACACATACACAAAAACAATTTGTGTATGTGTAAAAAAGTCTCCTCCGGCCGAGCACTTTTTTTAATTTTCTTAATTATGTATATATGTTAAACTTACCGCTTTAGTTTTGTGTTGATAAACTTGCGCCAAAGTTTTATCTTTTCTTAGTAAATATTCATGTATTATTGCAGACAATAATTGTTCATTTTCTGCCATTTTTAAATAATTTTTAACACGTTTTTATATATTTAATTAAAATTTTTACTAATATTACTCTTGCGTCGTCCAGAAACACGTGTTGGTTGTGCGAAGGAAAACTATAAAGAACAGGGTTGTATATTATAGTACTAATAAGCCATTGTGAAAATCATAATAATAAGGATGCCAGATAGAGGAATATGATTTCCTTGCGTGTTCTGGAGAGCTTTTCTTATATAAAATGGAGATTTTTGAGAATAAAAATTTTGATTTCATAAAAAATTTTATGGTTTTCAATTTTATATTACAAATATTTAATAAAAGTATCCAAAATATGAAAATTTTAAAGGTGAATCTGTAAATTCTAAATTTCACAATAAGTCCAGGTTCACTCTAGGCGACATGTTGCAGCGACAGCAATTGTTTTGTTGTAACAAAAATTGGCGATATGTCGCAGCGACACTCATTGCATATGTCGCTGCGACATATGCGTAAAACTAGGTTTACACCTGATCTAAGTCGGAGTTTATGAAAGGGTACAAACTTGCGTATAATTCGAAATTCGTTTTGTTTTTCATACTCGTACTTCAAAACAAAAATAAATCAAAATAAAATTTATTTTTATTTTATTTTTTTTTAACACCAAAGAAAAATTTTGAACATTTTTAGATTTTTTTTAAATTTTTTATTGATACTTCTCGAAAATTAGTTTTTCTTAATTTTTTTAATAGTATTTTTTTTTTTTTTTAATTGGCATTTTATTTATAAATTAATACTTTTTATAATTGGTAATTTTTTTAACGCTCAAAAACGAGCCTTTACTTTTAAAAATGGTTAACACCATTAAATTCAGCGTCGTTGATTTAGTTTTGCCAATGGGTGCCCATCTTGTTAAAAAAAAAAACAAGTCATATATCAGAGCACAGTGAAATTATTATAATTATTTATTTTTTATAATTATTTCATTTAATACTTTTTTGGAAATTTTGAAAATTAATATTTTTTTACTGTATTTTTAAAGATTCGCACCTTTTTTTTAATGTAGAGTAATAACTTCTTTGAAAATTTTTATATTTTTTAAAATTATTTTATCAAAAGTTGCTTCACTTCTGAATATTTTTAAAATTTTTATTGTTATTTTTTTTTTAATTTAATTATGGAAAATTATTTATACATATATATATATTTTCATTTATTATATGATAGAAATTCAAATTTTTATAAATTTGTAAAAAATGTAATAATAATGTAATATGCTTAATTTTAAACTATTTTTAAAAAATTATTACTTTTTTGAATATTGCTACATTTTCTTAAAATTTTAAAAAATAAGCACATTTTTTTCTTTTTTGATAATTTATTATGTTTCGAAAATTTTTCTACTATTGAATTTCTGTGATAAATTATTAGCTTTTTAAATTAATTTTGTTTTTACACAGGTTCATGAAAACGTAGAGAACAACTAGAAGTTAATTCGATTAACTAAAAAAAAAAAATATTCTCTTCAACGTATAAACTAGTTTTGAGGATAATTCTACTAACAAAAACAAAGAAAATGCTTTTTTTTTAATTTTAAATTTGTTTAAATTAGCACTTGTCGAAAACTACTTTTTGAAAATTTTAGATAATTTAAGTTTGTGGCACATTAGCAAATTTTTCAAAATTTATAATTGGAACTTTATTAAAAAAATGAATTTCACTATAATTGATGTTTTTTTGTTTTATTATTATTATTATTATTATTATTATTATTATTATTATTATTATTATTATTATTACTATTATAATTTCATTTTATGTTTCATTTTTATTTAGAAATTCTTTTAAAAATCAAACTCATTCAAAAATTTTTAACTTTTTTAAATCTGTCAATTTTTTGGAAAATTTTTTTATTTTTTTTACAAATTTTTACTGTTATATATATATATATATATATATATATATATATATATATATATATAATTTTTTTGCCATCATACACTGAATTAGTATACTCATCCGCACAGCTGATAATTTATATACCGGAACTGTCAAATTTTAAACATAAAAAATTAAATGCTATACACCTCGCTCCGTGTCGACTATACCTTATGAAAGTGCCTTGGACATCAAACAATTATATTTTATATCCATTTACTACCTTTATCGATTTTTTTTTTCATTTCTTTATAAAAATATGGCAATTCCCTTCTATTAAAATAACAACTTATATAGTGTCTACATTACACAATTTTTTATCAAGACAAACGTCAAACTTAACGCAAATTTGTGCAAGGTGGCAACAGTTGCACAAAAACAACAATATGGCGTATTCATTATTGTTATTTATATATGCAGTTTGGTAACTGTAATAACCAAAATAATCAGCTGTTCAACTAATGTTACCTTGTACATATTCGCACCGAAATTGACGTTTATTTTTATAAAAATTTTACTAATGTAGACACTAGGTTAGGTCTAAAAGCGCTAATATTTTGTATTAATACTGTTAATTTCCCCGATATTATTACATTCAACATCTGGCAATTTTATTATTTTTCATTACAAAACAGACTACAATTTTTTATTTTCGTTATAAAATAAATTCTTAATAAAATTTAGTTATTATAAATGAAATACAATTTTAATTAATCTCAAACATTATGAGCGGCAAAAACTTATCACCTAAAGCACAAAATTCTGCACGGGTAACTGAACCGGGAGATGGCATACGCCAGGTTAAGACCACGAGTGTGTTTCGATTAATTAATTTTGAATTATATACCAAACCAGTAAGTTTCTATTGTTATATTTTTGTAATATACAATAAATGTTCAAAGTTTATTATTTATTTTTTAGAATAAAATTATCATGGGTGTTGGTTTGGCTGCCATCACCGGTGTCTTTGGCTACATAACCTACATGAGATGGAAATATGCGAGTTTGGGTTATTATACGGCCGTTAGTGATGATGGTAAAGAAGTTTTTCTTAAAAAGGAATCTAAATGGGATACGTGAGAAAGTGGAGTGGTTGAATTGTTATGTTTGTTTTTTGCCAATGTTTATTTAAAAAGTTAATAAAAAAATATTAAACATTTTAAAAGTGGTAGTTAAAATTGAAAAAAAAGTTTTTTTTTGTTATTTTCTATAACTCAATCTGAAATTAGACCCTCTAGGAAATAGATTACAATCAAAATTATCTTTCCCATGTTGTTTCCCCCGTCGAGTATATAAAGTAAATATCGTCACCTAAAATGTAAAAGGTCGAAATCACTGGAAAATCATATATTGGTTTTTTACTGGATCATAATGAACTGACCCCAACTACATCTACACCATACATGAGAATTTTTCGTTGAGCACTGAATTTTCATTACAATTATTTGAAAATAATGATAATGTAAAAAATTTAATTGCCATTTAATGATTTTAAATATATATAATTATAATTTTTTAACTAATGGAAAAAAATGCTCAAATACTAATAATTGTGAATTAGTTTAATATCATTTTAATAAAGATTTTTAAATCATTTAAATATTACAGCTAGTTTTGAGCAATATAAAACGTAATATTTTTAAAAATTATTTAAAAATGGAAGAGTAAATTAGTACAAATATCATATAATTAAAACAATAGTTTTAATTGTACGAAAAATTCCGTTAAATACTGATAATGATAATTATTAATGATATGATTTTAATTTTTTTTAATAATTTTTAATGAAAAGATATCAATAAAAATCATACCATTATTAAAAGTAATGGTAATGAAAAAAAATATAAGTACCATTGTTTAATTTAATGGTAATAAAATCGGTATTTCATTATTATTCGAGTTGATGAATTACTCCCATGTATGATCTGCATAACAAATTTCATATTAAAAAAATTACTTAGTAGCTTAATTTTAAAGCAAAAAAATGAAAAATTGTGGTTACGGCTTTTTGCATTTTAGGTGACGATATACTGCTCTCTCTGTTAAGAATTTTCTCAGAGATTCAAAAAATTTTAAGCAGAATGCAAATCTAACGCTCGGAAAGATAATCAAGGTCTTCAATATTTCGATTATAGCTAACATATATTTCGATATAGCAAATAAAGTAAACATATCACAAATATGGTATCTCTGTTATATCCTGCTGACTCAGGAATTTTCTCACAGGTGCCAACTATTTTGAATAAAATTCTTAAAAAATAAATAAAAGCAAACTCTAGATTTTATTTTTTACCAAAATGTGATTTTTTTATTTTATTAATTTTTTGTAGCAATTTTTGCTTTTGTTGTAAATATGTTGTTTGATAAATCACAATTATTTCCCGTTACTTTTGTTGTTGTTTTTGTAAATAAAAAATTATAATAAAAAAATAAAAGTTAATTTGAAATAAAAAATAGTGTAATAAAACATTATTAAAATAATATTTTGGAATTTAAATAAAAAAAAATATAATTTTTTTTTTTTTTTAGAGAAAAAACACAGACAGCAAAAAATAAAAATAATTATTTTTTAGGCCAATAATTATTACATTTTTAATTTGGAAAACACAATGACAATATAAATAATGATAATAAAGGAGTTAATAAGCTGGCAGCAGCAAAATACAGGAAGAAGTATTGGAATACAAGAGACGTTTTAAATTTGTATAGCTGAGTTGTTGGTGAAGAAATTATTAAATTTTTTTTAAATATTCAGGCTTTTTGTTCTTTTTGAAGTACATAGGGGAAAATTTTAAACAAAATATTAAACTTCCTTTTGTTCAATTATAATTTTATATCTTATTATTTACCTGTTAAAGTAATTTCGCCAAGAAGGAAGCATATAAAATGTTGTCGCTACCATTTTTTTATAAGAAAAGCTTTTAGCGCTTTTTTAGGCAGATAATTTTAAAGCTTTAAGCTCTTCTAGGAATTTAGCTTCCATAGAAATTTTATTCAATTGATTTAATTCCAAAACTTCGCCCTGATCTTGACGAGCTTTTAATTTCTTTATATCCGACAGCTTTTTTGCAACATTACGTATCTTTTTCTCCTTTTCAGGATTAGCTGTTTTTTTAGAAGTTGGTTGCTGTTGCTGCTGTTGAGGTTGAGCTACATGTTGTTGTTGCTGTTGACCTTCCAAAGTAATGGATTCATTTTCACCGTCAGCTGCTGCCTGATTAACATTTTGCTGATGTTGTCTTCTTTGTTGAAACTGTTGTGGATTATTATGTTGGCGACGATTGTTTTGTTGACGTTTATTATGCTGCGGCATGGATTGTTGCTCATTACATGGCATATTAGCTTGTATAGCCGTAAACCCAACTCCTTCATTAGCCATCTTATTATTTTTATTGAAATTATTAGCTCCTGGTGTTCCGCCATTATCAGCACCACCATTATTACTATTATTTTCACCTCGTCCTCTATTGTTCCTGGGATGATTGTTAGCACCATTATTGGTTTCGTTGTTGTGCTCATTTTTTCTATTTTTATTATGTTGCTGCTGCAGTTGTTGCTGTTTAAAACCCTTAGGATTTTGATGTTGCTGTTGTTGATTTTGATGTTGTTGCGTTTTTTGAGCACCCTGTTTTTTATTGTTGGCTTGTGAGGAAGAATAACCTTTAACGAAACGTTGAGAGAAAAAAAGAAAGCTGCTTGTTTATATGAACTTAAATAATTTATTTACTAATAAGTAATGATTGAGAACTTAAAACTAAAGAAATTTAAAACTAATAGCGTCTCCTTTGTTGTTTATAAGGATTATAACGATTTTGTCCTTTATTATTGGTATTTCTTTGTATACCGCCACTGGTACAGGCTTCTTGTTCTTCTCTCCATGATCCTGGTCTCATTAGAGGTTTATCTAAATCATATTTTCTTTGCCAAAATTGTCTTGGATTACCTGGTGGTAGTCCTGGTATAGTGCTTTGCGGCTGTGGTACAAATTTCTCTGGATTCTTTCCTTCACTCTTGAAACGCAAGTGTGGTGGTGTATAAACATTCTTACTTGCCTCAGGTTGGCTCGATTTGATACCTTCATGCTTGACCTTGGTTATAACCGGTTCTTTAAATGTATTGTCAGCAAATTGTTGCCATTCAACGGCCAATAGTTCTTGACCCTGGGGCCAAATTGTTTCGTGCAATAATGCACCCGAATAGTGGTAAACTTTAAAACTGGAAGCAGATGAAAAAAATAAATAAATTGCGTTATGTATATCATATTTATCCAGATTTATTATAGTCAATTAAAATATGTGTTCCTCCAAGATCCCTCAGACTGAGAAATACATTTTTCTATATGGATTTACATATAAGGCATTGTGCATTAAATGAAACGCTGAAATGACATAGTGTACGTTATAGGACTTATTGAGGACATCATAAATCAATTTTAAAAAATTGCAATACATCATGAAAAAACTGTTTTTGATTAGGTTCTTGTATAAAAGTATTTCTAATTCTGTTATGTTTATTTTTCTTTTTCTTAAACATCTTTGGAAAACAGATTAAACAGGCTTTTGAGCCGTATGCATTTATTATGTTTAGGTCAAATATTAAAAGCTAATTTTTAAACATACAGAAAAAAATCAAATTTTTACATAATTTTTCAAGCTTAACTGCGATTTACTACAATTTTTGTTGAAATAAAATTTTTTTATTTTCAAATTAGACAAAAACTGTAGCTTATTAAATTTTATCTGCAATAATATTCATGTACCAGCCTAGATGTCGAAAAGACACTAGGGAGCGATCTAATCGCGGCTTGACTGTACCGATGTGGATATCCACTCCGAATACCCTTTAATTAATTATGCAGTTCACCGCCCTCTTTATGGCCGAGATCTCTGCTTGAAGAATGCTGCAGTGATCTGTCAATTTGAAGGAGATGTTTTTCCTATAAACGGGAATATATACATCCCCCCAACCCCTTCAGCCGATTTGGACCCGTCACTATAAACTCCCACTGAACCAGCTTTCAATTCTGGAGCAGTTGAGATTGATACTGAGAAGTCTCTGCCAAATAGAGGGTGTGGGAAAACAATAATCAATATTGCAAGTAATGCTATTAAGGAATCCTAGAATGATCGCATGGCCGAATCCACTATTATTACATACACCTATAGTCCTAAGGCAATAAGATCCACCGGGAGGGAGTTCATTAGAACAAATAGGGATTTCGACGGAGTTGTATGAAGCTGTTCTCGACTCTCAAATATTTACGCAATATTGAGTACTTTTTAGTGGAATTAATGCCTAGAAATATCTCGATCAAGAAAAATTTTCATTGTAAGATTCAATTTTTGGACGAAGTCGATTTTTTAAGTATCTTTAGGAAACAGAAATAGCCCTTGCATAAAAAAGATTTTCTGAGAATGTAAAACCTTAAAAACATCATATTTCATCATTCCATAAACAGATTCAATGTAAATTCCACCCCTCGTAAAACTAAATTAAAATGAAGAGGTTTGAAAAAATATATAAAATTGATTTAAATTACATTATTCTTTTTTTGGAGTTTTAATACAATTTGGTAACCCTATAAGATCAAATATAAAACTAAATAAAATTTACTATTTCAAAAAAAAAAAAAAAATCGTCAATATGCGGGATTTAGATACAATTTTTTATTCAAAAAATTAATTAAATATTCATTTAATTAATATATGTAATAGAAGTTTATTAAATAGAGAACTCCGTCCTTTTCAGCAATACTTTACTGTACAATTAGATCTTAATTTATTTTCGTAAAAAAAAAAAAATCTTCTCAGAATGGCTGAATTTCCCATAAACATAAAATTATTATTATTATTATTTATGGTTGTTCTACTAAAAACTTGTCCCTTTTTTTTAGCTGTCACCCTTCATTTAACCGAATCAACATTAAACTTTTTGTGCTTGTTGAAGCCAGGCCAAGATTCTGCAACCAATTTCGCAATTGCGCTAATGCATACGAGTATTTTGTCCCACACACATTATCTAATTCCATTATTAGAAAAAAAAAAGGTTTGGTGATTGTTTTCTTATTCCGTTTGTATCTTTACACTTCATGCCTACAAACTTAAATCATCATGATTGCTCATCAAAACTATCAGTGAGAATTGCCTCTTACTTCGGAGCTTTGTCGGTAGGCGACAGAAGAAAAAATGATGTAAAAGCTTTTAGTATTTCCTTCTCCTCTCTTTCCAACGAACGAATTGCAACAAAAAAAATTGCTGTGTATGAACCCCAACTTAGGAAATCTGTTCCCACGTTCTAGCGAGAAGTTTTTGAATCGAAAAAAGTAAAATTTTATTACTCGTCCAGTCTTTAGACAAGTGATATAAGAGAAAACAGGCACGAATCGTAATTTGGACTTTTTCTGGATGACAAGCTAAATTTCGAACTGATCTGAAGGGATTTTGGAGCAATTCTTTGTGGTTGCTTTGACACACTCCAAAATCACCTCAGGACTGACAACATTCAGTGTCAATATCTTTACTTTCTGTGACATAGGTTTCCCAAAAAGAGTCGCCAGACAATCCTAAAAGATTGTCTTCTAGTTTAAACATATTTAAAGCTTGCAACATTTACATTGGCGATACTTTCAAATTTAAAGTTTAAAATAAAAGCCATAAAAGAAATAGACTCACCCATTGCCTATGCGTAACCTTGGAGCCGTTGTTGCGGTAACAAAATATTCTCCATTTGGATTCCATTCGAAATGTGTGGTATCGGGACATTTAATATTGGCAAGCTTCTCCTTTTTAGATACATCCCAAATTTCAACATTTCCAGGCAAATTACCAAAACCAGCTAAAACGACTAGTGCTAAGAAGTTAAGGTACCATAACAGAACAATACTAAAGATAAAAATATGAATATAAAATCTATATAATTAGTTAAAAAAAAGGATATGATTTCCAAAATTATTAAAATAGGCACAATTGCGTGGTCCTTCGCCGAAATCAAAAACGACATCACATTTTAGATTATATAAAGCCGCCTTTGAAGGCATGTAACCATAAACTGCAACAAATTCAGTTGCCTTAGGACTCCATTTAACACAATGAACAGGACCTTCTTTAGCTGTAACACAGAAAATAAATAAAATAAACCAGTTCATTATTTCATGAAGTAATCATTAAACTATTGTACTTACACAATGGCACCGAACAAGAATCGCCTTTGGTATTCAAAAAATGTAAAGCTTGATTACCATAATACGAAGCTCCTGTTTTATCGACTTCAGTACTAGTTAAAAGCAATAAACCGGTACCTCTCCTGTTCCATATCAATTCAACACGATCGGCATTGAAGAAACTTTTACAGGCCACCGACTGATTTTGTCCCAATGCTGGATACTTGTATAGCTTACACATAGAAGGTGCCCCCTTGGCACCCGGTGTATAGATAGCGATAAAAGGTGGACTGTTGCCGGGACCAACCGACAATATGCCACCCTTACTGCCGCCTATCTTCTTAACACTTGTATTGAAACCCTCGACACCTTGTGATAAATCATAGAATAAGGCCTCGCCTCCGACGACTATAGCAAAAATACTCTCGTCGGTTGACCATGAAGGTTCCCAATCGCTTTGTTTCTTCTGCACAATGCTAAATACCTCCTTACCGCTGGCCATCTCATATACAAACATATTGGGCGAACCCTCGGGAATATCTTTGGTTATAACATACAATTCCCAAGTGCATAAATAATTGCCGCGCGGTGAGAATTTCAAATAAAAAGCCTTAGGACGCGGCAATAAACATTGCTGTTGCCAGTCCGTCGTTCTTAACACTTTTACCTCTCGGCCGTTCGAATAGGCAAAGTAGCGACCATCTGGGCTGAATGAAATTGATCGAGAATTTTTCGTCTCCTCTCGTGGCAAATTGTCCTTGTGCTCATAGGGTTGCTTAGAACCCGACGAAGCCCACAGTTCTATTCCCACGCTAGAGCGAACTGTAATGGAAAAAAAGAACAAAAAGAAATATGTTTAAAACACACGCATACACAACTACGCAATGAACAAACAAAAACAATTTAGCAAAATGAAAAGAAAGAATCAAACACTTCACACACAAAAAAGAGAAATTTTCTTTGTGAAAGTGGTGGGATGAGTAATGAAAAAATTTTCTTTTTTGTTTTTCACCATAAACACTGTTTTAATGCCACAAACTTTTTTAACAACTTAAAACTACTTTTACTTAGCTACACTTTTTAGCGAAATTTGTTTAAATTTTTTAATTATTTATAATTTTATATAAATTATTTACTTGCAAGGGCAGGAGAAACGCCATCCACCACAGCCATAGTCAAAATTCTAACCTCAACAACTCAGCACTGTTGCCAGATTTAAAGATTTAGCGTCATTTTGACGATTTTGAGAGATAAAAATGGCTTGTTGACGATTTAACGATTTTTCCAAAAAGTAGATTAATTCATACATAAATAAATAAATAAGTTAAATAAAAATCTGGCATAAATCAAGATCACCGTAACTATTGATTTTTAAATAATATTAATGCTGATTCAATAGTTTTCTTTTTTACTTGTGATTGTAGTAATATAAAAAGTTTTATTCGCTCGTTTTTAATTTACGAGTTATAGGTCGTTAAAAATTCTATATATTTTCATGAATATCTTTATTAATGCATTTGTGATCTAAATTATATAATGCCATGTAAAACCTTTTACAAATACCTTTTTAATAACATGACTATATACATCAACACTTACAATAAGGTACGAAAGCTACTTTTCATGATACATGGTAAATAATTTACTTTTTGTTTGAAATAAGTCCAAAAAATGGAGATTTTAGAAAAAAAGGTCGCCAAAAAGGAAATTTTAAAAAAGGGGCCAACTCCTTCGATACCTAAAATCTCTTTTAAATTTGTTTATTTGATAAAACAAAAACAAAAAAATGATATATTTTAAGAAAAACTACTAAAATCATTTTGATTAATAACAAAGTAGTTTATTTATAATAATTTTTATTATTGCAAAAATAAAGATTTAGTCATAAAAAAGTTAACATAGAATTCTCTATTCATTATATATTCTTTCATTCTAGGAGATGACTAGCATTAATTTCTATTTATCTTTTTGTATGGAGTACTTTTTTCAAAAATTTCTCAACGTTTATCAAGGGTTGGCATCGCTGCAGCAGAGACCTGCGGCTAGCGTTACCGTTCAATGTTGAAATATTTTATTTTTAAAAATCTTACAATTTCTTTTCAATGATTTTAT
This sequence comes from Protocalliphora azurea, assembly GCA_932274085.1. NCBI lineage: Eukaryota > Metazoa > Arthropoda > Insecta > Diptera > Calliphoridae > Protocalliphora > Protocalliphora azurea. The sequence goes on along the minus strand of OW026522.1, from coordinate 19,009,744 downwards.
TTTTGGAAGAAAAAATTTTTTTTTTGTTGAAAAGTATAACATTTTTATGCAATTTATGTATTTAAAATGAAAGTAAAATCTGAACAAATTAATAAAATAACCAATAAAGGCAGAATAAACTCAATAAAAATATTTGAATTGATACATTTTATGAATCATTTCACACAAAAAGTTTTTCTATTTCAAAAAACGTTCCGAAAACAAATCAAAATCAAAGATTGCGAAAAATATAAGATATTTATATACTCAAATCTTCATTTTTGGGAAACCGTTGTTATTTGGGAAAAAATTACAAAATAACAATCTTATTTTTTGGTTAAAAATCTTTAAATCTTTTGAGATAAATATTCACATATGGCAACACTTATGTTATTTCTCTGTGGCGACGGTTTTTAACCTAGTGTCTACATTAGGCAAATTTTTATCAAAACAAACGTCAAAATCAGTGCCAATATATACAAGGTAACCTTAGTTAAGCAGCTGATTATTATTTTGGTTGTTACAGTTGTCAAACTGCATATATAAAAAGCAATAAGGAATACGCCATATTGTTGTTTTTGTGCAACTGTTGCCACCTCCATAAATTCGCGTTAAGTTTGTCGTATGTCTTGATAAAAAAATTGTCTAATGTAGACGCTATGTAAAGTTTACCGGTAGCCAGAAATACAATCCGACCGGCTCAAAGTAGACGGAGCGCTACTGCCGATTATTTGTCTATTTAATCAGGCGCCGCCGATTTGGTTGGCTCACACTGGCTTAAAATGTTTGAATTTGCATTGAAATTCAATGCAAAAAGAGTGTATATAGTGGCACCATCTGTTATTGGTTTTAATAATTTATTTTATTATGCGCCGCCGAAAATTATGCCTCGATTTGTGGCCCGATTAAGTTGTCTGAGATGCTGAATGGTGTAGGTCTCTTCTCAACAATGTGGTTGCCGTATTGTTTATAATACTAATCGAAAAAGTGTGGCTACAGTACTGGCACTAAAACAAAATTTTGTAACAAAGATTAAAATTAATATTTTTTTCATAAGGGATTTAAATACCATCTCGAGTGCGAAAAACATATCGGTGCTTTGTAACTTTTACAAATATGAACCGAATTTAAATATTTTTATGTATTATGAGACTGTTGTGTTGAGATTTCTCTACACAACTATCTTATAAGATGAACCATCAAAAAATACACATACGCGAAAGTTTGTTTGTGTGTGTGTGTGTATGTGTATTTTGGAAATTACTGAAACATGTTAACATTACTGAAACATGTTAAAAAAAAAAAAAAAATTATAAAAATTGTGCTAAAAAAGTGCGAATTGCTAAATAAAAAGGACATGTTTACTCTGTAACTGATTGAAAATAATATACCTATAGCAATTTTATTAGAATACGTGTACCCCTTATTTACATAGTGTCTACATTAGGCAAATTTTTTATCAAAACACTTCAAAATCAGTGTGAATATATACAAGGTAACCTTAGCTAAGTAGCTGATTATTATTTTGGTTGTTACAGTTGTCAAACTGCATATATAAAAAATAATAATGAATACGCCATATTGTTGTTTTTGTGCAACTGTTGCCACCTTCCACAAATTCGGGTTAAGTTTAAAGTTTGTCTTGATAAAAAATTCTCTAATGTAGACACTATGTTAAGATTTAACATATTATAAGCAAAATGGTTATTCTCCTTTGCCGGCGTTATCTCACATATTACATCAGAGTTAATCTCAGTTATAGACCTGGGGTAAGGACACAAGTTTGTCTTTTAAACCAAATATTTAAGATTCCCTTATACCACCTAACTTTTTCAATTAAAATTTAAAGCAAATGCAATTATTTATTGGATATCAAATAAAAAAGCATTAAAATTTTAATTTAAAATATACATTTTAAATCAAACAAATTTTAAACATTTATATTGTGATATAATATTATTTTACTTTCTGTAACTAACATTTAGTTTTATTTTAATTAATTATAACATTTCTGGTTAGTTATTTTTTATAATAATTACTTTTTATTATTTAACTTCTATTAAAAAAAATGTCATATTTATATCAAGTGTATTGTCAAATGTATGTCTCGCGTGTAAGATTTTTTACTTCTTTTATACTTTTATTATTGTTAAAATATATATTCAAATTATATCATTTAAAATCAAAACAATTATAAAATAATAAAAAAAAATGTTTAAAATATAACAAAAACTTTTTTAAAATAAACATTATGGTAGTTAACTATTAAAGAGAGCAAACATGAGAAATTATGAATATTAATTACAAGGAGGAAAAGGATAAAAATAACTAATATACAATATTTGAATTTTAAATAAAATCGTTTCTTTCATTTTTTTTTAATTTAAAACAAAGAAATACTATAATATTTTCAATGACAATTTATCATTATATATAAACAAATCATTAGCAAATTAGTCTTGTTTAAAAAATTTATATATTTATTTTTTTTTTTTTTAATTCACATTAGTTTTTTAACTAATTGCTTGTTGCTTAATTTGTTTATTTTTAATGGAAATCTTGTTTAAATGTTTGTTAAAATATTTATTTTGCTTATTATTTAACACATAAATTAAAAAAGAAAATAAAAAGAAAACATAAATAAAATTTATTATATATATATATAAATATAATATTCGAAATCTTCTTAGGACTGTTATATATGTATAGTATATATTGTATGTTTGTAGTAGATGTCAATATGGTATATTGTATTCATTTTTTTTTTTTTTTTAAATATGTAACAAACATTTTACTTTTTCAATTATTGTTTTTGTTTTTTAAATGAGATTACTTTTTAGTTTAAATTTAAATAGTTTATTTTTTCGCAATTAAATAGTTTATTCTTTCATATAGGGATAGCTAATATCACGCAAGGGCACAAATGTTTCCTTAATCGCTTGCGGAGAGGTCCAGCGCAAAATGTAATGAGGACCACCGGCTTTGTCATTGGTACCTGTAATATAAATAATAAATCAATAAATAAAAAATAACAAACATATATATATATATATATATATATATATATATATATATATATATATATATATATATATATATATATATATATATATATATATATATATATATAATCAAATAAATGAATTTAAATAAATTTTAAAAATATAATTAAGAAAATAAGAATAATAATAAACACGTGAAATGTTTAGAATAACTTACCAGACATACGACCACCACCGAAAGGTTGTTGACCCACTACGGAACCAGTTGATTTATCGTTAATATAAAAGTTACCAGCAGCCATTTTGAATTCTTCCAAAGCCTGTTTCAAAAATGATCTAAAAGTATAAACAAAAAAAAAAAAAAAAAAAAAAAAATAAACGAGTTTAATTAACAAAAAATATTCATCTAATTCACAATCTCTGTTGTATCGTTGTATCATTGTATAACGCACAAATTTTTAAATTAATTTGTTTTGGCTTTCAAAATTTTTGTTTCAAAAATATTTACGACATACAATGATAAAACGATAGGACAGAGATTGTAAATTGGTCAATTATTTTGTTTTAAATTCTACTAATTTTAAAAACACTTAAAAAAATTGTTGGGTAAATTTGTATGATAACAATATGAATGCTATTGAAGGTTAATTATCATTCGCAAAGTAGATCTGGGTTGGGGAACAACTCTCGCGTCACCGTAATTATTTTTTAAGTACAGTCAGACGTGTTTTTGTTGTTTGGCCTTCGAGAATTTTGCGTCTCATCCCCGCATTGACTAAGAGTTTTATGTCGCATAACTGTACCGTGTTAGGTTATTCGAAGCTTACATTTGTTACAAGCAATCGAATTTGTTAACATAACTTTTATAAGATTAGATTTGGTGCAGTACCTCATAAAACTGACATTGATATTGGTGGGGACCATTAAACTCAGGGAGCTGAATTTGGGAACTAATTATTTAAATACATTTTAGCCAAATTCTTTAACAAAAAAATATCTTCACACTAAAAAATTTTTGGTAAATTTGAATGACAATAATTTGAATACTATTGAAGGTTAAATAATTATTTAGATACATTTTAGCCAAAATCTTTAACAAAAATATCTTCGTTGTTTTAGGGATGATTTTTTATTTGTGACTTTGCCTTACGTATAGTTTAAACCATATCTATATATAGTTTAAACTTACTTAAAGTCAAAATTTTATTTATAAATTGTAAAGTACAATCTGAAAACTATTGAAGATATTAATTTCAAATACCCTATTAAATTTTCGGTAAAATTCGTTAGCAAAAATTTTCATTTAGGTTTATTTTATAGTTGGAACTTAACTATTTAACTATAACTTAAACCTAGTTGAAGTCAATATTTCATTTATTAATTTGTGATTTTTAAAGTATTTATATTTTAAAAAAATGTATTAGACAAAAGTGTCGATTTCGTAGTAACCGCTTGACTCAATCTTTGTGATATGTACACAAATCTTTGTGGAGTTTTTACATTTTAACTGAATTCTAAACCGATTTAAAACTATTTTGAAAATATTTTAATAATTTTTCATTCTAAAAATCATCTCTTCTACTTACTCATCTTGTGCGAATACAGCGCCTGTCAAAGCAAATTGCGTTGAATTAGGCACCAAATCCATAGTCTTCTGTAAATCAGCATCTTTGTAAACGTATACTGTCAATAAGGGTCCAAAGATTTCCTCAACCATAATTTTATCCCTAGGATCTGTAGTCTGTACAATAGTGGGATTAATAAAATATCCCTTAGCATCTGAATAGGTACCGCCAGCAAGGATTTTTAAATTGGGACTCGTTTTGGCATGTTCAATGTAGGAAGTAATACGTTTAAATGCTTTATCATCAATAACGGCAGATGTGAATGTAGAGAAGTCTTGGACATCGTCGATTTTCAAG